>VYYI01000442.1:13221-31547 GCA_021029175.1 Bilobella aurantiaca
CCCCCCCCCCCCCCCCAATGACCCTTAAAATGACCCCTTGACCTGAAAATTACTTTTCATGGTCAAACTCTAGTTTTGCATGAAACGAAAAGTTATGATGGTCCTGATGACCTAAAACGCCTTGTATATTTGGAAATGGTCTATTGACTTCCGAAAAGCAAGACTCCTATTATCCAGTCTAATCTTAATATTTCTTTAGTTCCAAGTTACCTACTTCCGCTAATTGTTAATTATAATATTGATTATAATTCTTCTACCATTCCTAATGACAATACTTGGTTGTACCGTTTTACCACGGTTTATTTTATTTGTCTAAGCAAACAAGCTTGCTTAGACTTATATTGCTTAATTACCACACACGTGAATCAAGTTTGTTGTAAAAAGACTGTGGCTTTTGGTGTGAAACGAAGGATCTTCTCTAATGACCTCTGCTCTCTTCAGTTGAATTTACAGTTGGATGGCCGATTCTTAGTTATTCGCTTGTAAATCGTTAGTAAGTTGCAAAGTGTTTGCAAAAAGTTGCTGGTTAGTTTATCTATTTACCATTGGCTTTTGAGATCATTGTTGTCGTTTGAGCTTGAAATAGCGTTTATTGGGTAGGCATACTAAATCAAGTACATTTTGCAGATATTTTGCCCACTTCGTCATAACCTAACACCAGTTAGGTAGCATACGGTTTGATCCTAGAGTGATTTCTTGACCTTTGAGATCGAGATAAATGTCGAACCGTTAGTATATGTTGTTGAAGTGCTCATCTTAGATTACTTTTATGCTAAACTTTGCCTCTTCTAGTCATGTTAAATTATTTATACATTTTTTTAAATACTTATCATGTTTAACAATTAATGAAAGACGTGGGAAGAGGGAAGTTGCGATATGCTATGAACTAAGCCCGAGAATTCCAAGTTATTTTCTAAGTGCTGTTACAAATGAAAATTGATAATTTTTTTAATTTAACGACAAATTTAAGGGATGCTGGCGATTGACAGCACCTTAATTTCATAGATCCTTCTCGGATCCATTTTTAGAAAGCATTGTGGTAGTGTTTTTAACATGGGATTTTGTATACAGACACACATGTCAAAGCTAGCCAATAAAATGGTAAATTTTTAGAGTTCTATGTTTTATGCAAATATGAATTCAATTTTGTTAAGAAAAAATTATAGCTGCATAGGGCTCATTGGTGTTTGATATTAACAATAAAAAAAGTGTAGCATAAACTGTATATCTCCATGTGGATGATTTTTGATTCGAAGTTGCCAAAAACTTAATACATTTTTTTTATAATATATATATATATAATATATTTTATACAGTATATTTTTAAACAAATTTCGATTAGATTGGATGATTGAGGGGGTGCTATGAACTAGCTTTTCAAAACTAAAGGTTACTTTTATGAAGTAGAAATAAAGTAAGTAAAGTAATGTAAAATTTTCTAAATGTAAAGTTTTTTTTTAAACTTTGTGTTATTTTACATTGTGTCTTAAACACCCTCCAAAAACTACTCCTGTCTTAAGCAAATCGCTTTGAAGCAGTTTCACATTTGCTCAAATTTCAATGTGTACACTGAATTATAACCATTAAACCATTCTTACCAGTTGTCAGTAGAGATGCATTTGAGGCTTGCTTGTCATTGAATGCAAAACCAATGAGTAGAGCAAAGCATGCTATTAATGAAATTCTACAAAAACGGAATTTACATTAAAAACAGAGTCTTGTTCACCAGGAGGTTGCGAATTGTCAAATCAAATTAATCAATTCTCAAAATCTTATTTGCCAATACAAAAATCAATGATCAAAATATACTTACCCTGCGATTACAACTCGTGTTGAACTCACAGTTGTGGTACTGCCAATAACGTCGTATTCGTTTCGTTTTAAAATGGTAGACATATCTAGGGAATGCGTATATGCAAAGGCAATGCGTTCCTCAAACAAACTAAGATTGACAAATTTATTATGTCATTCCTCTTTGATTCTACTATCAACTGTAATTAAAATGACTGAAAACAGGATTTTCAAACCTGTCAAACTTCTTACCTCATTGATTTGACTGGAAATTATGAGCTTCTGAGTAATTGAATTAGGAGCATTAACCCCACGTTAGTTTCTTGTTGAAATAATTAAAATGACAGAAGATTATTTGTATAAGTTATTCTTTATTTAACATTGTGTGTTACACATCCTCCAAATACTACTCTTGGCTTTAGCAATTTGCTTAGAAGTAGTTTCACATTTGCTCAAATTTCAATGTGTACACTGAATTATAGCATTAAACCATTCTTACCAGTTGTGTAGTGAAGATGCATTTGAGGCTTGTTTGTCATTAAATGCAAAACCACCGAGTAGAACAATGCATGCTATGAATAAAATTCTACAAAAACGGAATTTACAAACATTAGAAGTAAAGAGTTTTTTAATAATAAATAAATTTATTAATAAATAATTGGGCAATGCAAATTGTCAAATCAAATTAATCAATTATCAAAATCTTATTAATCTATACAAAAATCAATCATCAAAACATACTTACCCTGCAATAACAACTCTTGTTGAACTGACAGTAGTTGTACTGCCAAGAGCGTTGTATTCGTTTTTTGGAAAATAATAAATAGAAGACATATCTGGTGAGTGCATATCGGCAAACGCAATGCGGTTCACAGACAAAATAAATTGGCAAAATTATTGCCATTCCTCTTTGATTCTACTGTCAACTGTAATTAAAATGACTTAAAACAGGATTTTTCAAACCTGTAAAACCTCATTACCTCATTGATTTGACTGGAAATTAATGAGCTTCTGTGTCATTAATTAAATTAGCATTATGCATTAGCATTAAACCTACTTTAGTACTTCTTTTTGAAAGTTGGACGATAGATATATACAGTTTATGTACGATATTTACGAGATGATATGAAAGAATTTCCAATTGTTTCGAAATCGTCGTTTGTCCTATAAATTTAGATACAACTAATGTATGAGATCGTTTGCCAGAGATCGTTTAATTGAGAAATCGAGACTTTACTAGAGCAATCACTTTCATTTCGCTATATTATAAAAACGGAAAGCAAAAGCTACTGTCTGTTTTCGCTCCGTCTGTCCGTCCGTCTGAGTACCCCCATTATCTCAAGAGCTTCTCAAAGTATGTCAAATCTGTATTCAGATATGCGTTTCTTGATATCCGATCAAGTTCGAGTTTGTTTTTGCTTGACCCCAACTGACCCTTTTCGGGGTCGAACGTCAAGGTCAATGATATCATTCTAT
The DNA here is from genome assembly GCA_021029175.1 of Bilobella aurantiaca. Lineage (NCBI taxonomy): Eukaryota > Metazoa > Arthropoda > Collembola > Poduromorpha > Neanuridae > Bilobella > Bilobella aurantiaca. Next base: position 16,489 of record VYYI01000442.1, read on the forward strand.
GACAACATGAAAAAGACCCCTGAAAAGAAGTTGTTGGGGAGCTTTATTTGTATTGAACCATCAGAGACCCTCAAAATTACCCCTTGACCTCACAATAACCTTTCAAGCTTACAACCTATTTTTCCATTAAACAAAAAGTTATGATTGTTCGATGACCCCTTGACCTCAAATTGACCTTACTATTTTCACACTCGGTGGAAACCAATGGCCCGTAATACTTAACTTAAAATGGTAAAAATATGAATGGAGAGGACGTCTACAGAGCAAACAAATATTTTTAGTTTCAGTTACAGTGTTTTTTCTTTATGAGTTTTTGTTTCTTAGGCTAGGTAAGTGGTACTTTCATAGGTAGTCTCGGCAGGATTTGAACCCACATCTTCTGTTGGCCGTACAGACGCTCGTGTTCTTAAGCTACGAGTTTCGTATGTCGTTACCGCTCAGTATAGTTTCAGTTACAGTGTTTTTTCTTTATGAGTTTTTGTTTCTTAGGCTAGGTATGTTTGCATTGATCGTATGCAACTCAGAAATAAGGATTCTAAAAAATTAGATATTTGTTAACAATTAACGTGTTTAGTATAGAGCGGGAACCATTTTCCATTACTAGTATCATGAACAAATTTCAAAATCATACATACTTGTAGTTCTGAAACCTGTATCAAGCTTTGTTACAATTTCAGGGTCAATAATTTCACAAAATCTTCCAATCGTTTTCCGGTTTCTTTGTTTTAGTGGAACAGTTTCTTTGAAATTTTCAAGAAACTCGAACTTTTATAGCAGTTGAAGTGAATCAATTTAGTGAAGTTATGAATATCCATCAAAGAAATAAATTGCAATTAAAGAAGAGAATGTTATAGTTATAGGTTTCATTTGACCTAGTTCAGCAAATAATTGAGAACAATTTATTTAAAGTCTTGACACATTTATTTACCTCGAATTCGGTGAGGAATCAATAATAATAGAATCTTCTTACAAAAAAAAATTGTTTTTGAGCTTTAATATTGTTTAGGATTTAAAAATAACTGAAATTAAAACATAAACATAGAGTAACAAGTTACACAAGTTTGCCAAAACGTTTTTGTGGGTGTCTTATTTGAGTTGGACAATCAATCGTCGCCTAATTAACCGTCACGTCATTTCACATATTTCATGTCTTTCATAGGTAAAAAAGTAACATACAAATTCATTTCAAGTCTTGATTAATTTTTAATAGTATTATCATGAGCATGACATATATATTATTTACAACTAAACAAGCCTGTCCTAGCACAGGAGAACCCAACAGGTAAAATTGAATTCTATTATAAGACGGGCGTGTTTGGAGATTTGATAGAACCATTAAAACTGAATTTTCTCATCCTCGCGCCCCGTAACGCCTCGCCTTAAATTTGTAAAAAAAATTATTAAAAAAAAATGTTCATCATAAAAATTCCATTGACCCTGGCGTTTGACCTCAAAAATTTGGAAAAAACGCGTTTCCAGTTTTAGCCATAACTAACATATCTAAAGGTGCCAGTAATTTTTGGGAAATTCCCACAACATACTTCAATTTCCGAGCCTTTTGCTCAACAAATTCTCTTTACATGGATAATTTACTTGACGAACAAAGTTTTACTGTAACTAAGTAGACACTTTGAGAGGTCAAAGGTCAAAAAGAACATTTGAATCCAAATTGAAGACTTCCTCAAATTTAAGGCTGAAGTAACTATTTAAATTGAACAAAAGCTTAGTAAGTTACCTGTTGAACTTCAACTTCCGCCATCATTTGATCCATTAATCCACGGAGAACTTCCACTTTATGTTGCAGGTCCGACAACTTATCCACGATCTCTTGGAGCTTTGCATTATGGACACTCACGTGGTTGTCCGAGTTCTCGGCGTCCCGAAAGCTTGCCTCCACCATGTCATTCCAGTAGTTGATTACCTTGAGGAACCACAAGCCAAGACAGATGACTAGCGCAGTCGCAAGCCCCAGCGCAGCGGAGGTGCCGAGTAGTAGACCGAGAAGCACGCCCATGGTCATCGTACGTGTCAGTGTGTCAAAACGTCACTTCAAAATTTGTCCACTAAAGAGTCGGTGACTGAAGGGTAAATTGTTAGTGTCGGCGTTATTTGTCCGTTTCACTCCACTACTAATTATTTGTGTGAAACTGGCATTTTTGCATTTCTCAATTTAGTCCTCCAAAAATACATCTAAAGTAAGAAAGGGTCGCTAAACGAGAAGTTTGTCTTTTGCGTTAGGTGTGGTAAGCTATTTGCTTACATTTTTGTCTTTCCAAGAAGTTTCAGGTATTTTTCCGTTTTTGGGTATATTTTAACCTCCAAGAGACTAATCCGTAAGTATAACACATTTTCATACAAAAAGTTACTTCATGACTCCGTTTTTGCCTTTTCTTATACAGTGTTTTTGAGTAGAATAAAAAAAACTACTTAACTATGTCTTAAGTCAAATAGTGGGTATAAATAAACAATCAAAATTTCGGTAGTTCTATTGCAAACCAGTTAAATCGACCTCAGTTTCTTTTTGTTTGAATTACATATAGAAAATTAGACGAAATAACTTCGCTGATAAAAATTCTGCATTGTTAAAAATACGTGTACGCGAAATATACTAATTAAGTATATAATAAGGTCGGCAAATTTGATAAATCACGTCGCTCCATCTTTCCAAAAAAATGCAAACGAAGCGTATTGCTCGTATCAGGAAAAGAGTAATGTCGTATTTTACCGCTATGAACAGTGGCGGGAGAACTAGCAGTGTAAAAAGCTAGTTTCCTGTTACATTAAACTAAATTAAAACTAACCTGTAGATCCATTGCTTAAAATTATGCACTATTTCGTAATAGCCAGATATTTTTACCGTTATGTTTCTAAAAGAAATTCATCAATAAAAGCTTTGGAAAGTGCAGTTTGTAAACAGGGCAAAAATGAATATATTGAATGAATAAAAATGTATAATAGAATTTTTTTCCGCAAGATAACTTTTTGCTTATTGCTAACGTACATTTTCCAACTCTTCATTTTTCTACTTGTGAAATCTACTTCATAAAAAAAGGTGTATTTTTTAGCGTTTTGCATTTTTTGGCCCTGCTGTACATTCTTGGTTTTTGACCTCATGAAGATGTCTCAAGGTTACGGTAACATATGCTATTTTTATGATATATCGCTATTGAAATTTTGTACTAAGAATCTCGTATCCGCTTTCTATTCTTCTAAATAAATGATTTTTTTATTTAGCAAAGTGTTAAGTTAATGTGTGTTTTGCTCACAAAAATTAATCTATTCACGGTTTCTTAAGTATCAAGTTTTCCTAATTTGTTGACTTACTTCATTACGTTTTACCCTATAAGAATTTATGATTCTCTACATGTGTTCCAACCAATACCCAAATATTTTCACTACACATAGCAATAAACGCAACAAAGATCATTGCTCCGTAAATACTAAGCGAAGATATCAACAAGTTGTTCCATAATGATAAGCATTTTACCACATGTCGTAGATACCTGGCATTGTACATTTTGAGTTTCAATGTTGGTAAAGTATTCACAGTATCCCGACCAAATATCCCTGATTCAATCATTGACATCATTCTTTGGATAAAAATATTGCGACGATCCCAATTCGTATTTGATATACTGAGAAATTGCGGTATTATCAACAACTCGTCTTGTCCAAAGTACATATTTCCTACATTAGTATCCATTCTGAGTGCAAAAATGCGTTCAACTTCTGATTTTGTATCAAGCAAAATTGTTCCGTCACACATCTGCAACTCGTTTTCAGGGAGATAGTTTGTGGTATCGGCAAATCTCACACTATCGAGCAATCGTTTCATCATTCGATTTTTTTCTGGTACAATACTATTATAATTTTTTATCAGGGCATATACCTGATTGTCTGTAATGTAGTACATTTCGTCCCGATATGTTTCGTATGAAAACGAAATATTAAGAACACTCTTCAACTTTCGCATCATGTCCAGTTTGCCCAAAAAATTAATATACTTTGTCCTATCCAAAGTTAAAAGTATCGTAATATTCAAATTTAGAGCTTCTTCAACAGTGCGCAAGCGGCGTCCCGGCGGAGGTGCTGTTAAGTCCCTAGTCAAAGTACTCTTGAACAAGTTCGATAATACGATAGCGTTCAAAAGTAAGCTTAAGATAACAAATTTCAAGGCTCGCTCTGCAACAGCCCTTGTAGATAGTCCCATACTTTGCTCAACTACAATTTGAAAGTATATTGCAAGTATGTTATCTCGAAGGTTCTTCATTTTGAAGACGATACTAGTTAGCACATGAAGCAGACACATGCTTAGGGTTGCGGTGTACCAAAAATTTGGTTGAAATGCCATTAGGTACTTGAGAACAGTCACTTTATTTGGTAGTTGGTGACATGTTACAAAATTGAAGGTGACTCTTCTTGTGTTGTACATCCAACTTCCTGGGTTACCACGTCCACTGGGATGGTACTCGGGGTTAACGCTAATTTCAGACATAGTGTTTCGGCGAATCGAAGTAGTCATGATGCTGTATTTTGTGTTTAGGTGACTTGACCTAGCAAGTATGTCAAAAAGTACCGATTTTATGCCATAATGGCTCGATGAAACCGTTAGGTCCTCTTTGTCTGGTCGAGGTTGGTCAGCTGTACCATTTAGAACGTTTAGTATCTCGTTAATGCTATGTACTTTTTCAAATCTCCATTCTAACGGACAAGCTCGCTCAACTATGCTGTTGTGTAAACTGTCTAGAATATTTTTGATGTTGTCAATTTTTGTGACTTCTGTGTGCTCGAGAAGGGTCACGGAGCGAGCGTAGCATGGAAAATTAAGCAATACAACAAATTCAATTTTGTGCTCTGAACGAAGTTGTATATAAAATTCGGTTCGTTTTGTATGCAAAGCTTCTCCTTCTTCTAGTGGGGGTTCGTACATATGTTGAATATCGGTATTTACCGATATGTGATATGAGTCTCTCTCTTTAAATTCTTGGATAGTTGGATATGTCGACGTAGGATATATAAATGTTTCATACTGAAGTCTAGTGGGAGCATTAATTGAGAGCGAAACTATACACCAATGGCTCCGCCCTAATAAAACCGTTTGACTCAACCTTTCCATGTACTCATTGTACCATGAATTATTGAAGTAGTTGTCAAACCAAACAGTATTATTTGGAAATCGTTCATTGAAAAGTAGACGTTCAGCTGGAACATTGTAGAAATTCAGTTTTTCGTTTCCAGCGTACTCAACGACTTGAAAGCGGCATGAAGTTAGGGCAGCAGAAATTTGGTTTAGTATAATGTACATCCTGTTACAATTAACATATGTTCGACTGCATTTAATCATAGTAGAAATGAACACACAATGTATGAGGAATCCAGTTAGCCGCATTGTTGCCGTTGTGAATATAATACTGAATCAGCAGTTGTGCAAAATTGTGATTACTGGTATCAGCTCTTAGAAATAATGTTAATCACACAGCTCTAAGCCATTTTAATAAAAAATGTGTCTGCTGGTGTGAAAAAAATCTTCAACATGAAACATTCGATAGTATCTAGTAGAGTTGCTTTAAAATGTGGTTTCAGACAACACTGCCTTTATTTTTCGGGCTTGTATTCAATTGTGAAATTGTTTTACCAAGTTATACAGTAAAAGTCCTTATATACAAATGTATGGAATAGCAACTTTATTGGATCACTAAAAAGAGATGAAATTATGAACAATTAGCTTCAATAATACTTAAAATAATTGAAATTTTTAGGTCGAAGGATAGTCGGCAATGTCCAGAAGATAATATCGGTCGGCAAAATGCTTCCGTTTAAACCATTAATAAAACATTGGATTGTAAACGCTTATGACATGCATACAATGTATGAACCATTAGATATACAAATTTTTATCTTCTGAAATTCAGAATTGAAGCTTTACAATTGTCCTTGTCCTTTTCGAAGTAAGATAGTAAGATATAATTATGCTTTTGTTTTTGTTTATTATGAACAGAGCACAACAATTTTATGTCTTAAAACACATTCGATACTACATATCACTCATATTTCTGATACTTTAATTAATTTAGGTACATAGTCAAGACATAATTAGAATATTGCAAAGTGGATGCTTATTTTTAGAATACCGGGATTCGTATTCTCCGTTCATTTATTAGTAGCGGAAGCGAAGCTGAAAGCTACTTATGTTTTTGTCATTTCTGTCCCTCTGTCTGTCTGTCTGTCCGAGTATCACGTGTATCTCAGGAACCACAAAACATATCTCAAATCTGTTTGCGGTGATGTGTTCCAAGTTTGTTTTTGTTTGACCGGAAGTGACCCCCTTGGAGGTCAAAGGTCAAGGTCAAGGGATATCATTCTATGACAACATGAAGAATTACCCCCACGAAAGTTGTTCCTCTTATGAAGGGGAGCAAGATTTGTATTAGACACTTTTCTCTGTGACCCCCCTCCCCCCAATGACCCCCAAAATGACCCCTTGAAATGACTTCTAAATGTCAAACTCTAGTTTTGCATGAAACAAAATGTTATGATGGTATCGATGGTTTTAGAGCCCCTTTACACCCGGAAATGACCCCTTGACCTCAAATTGACCTTTCAAGGTCAAACTCTAGTTTTGCATGAAACGAAAAGTAATGATGATTTTGATGACATTAAACGCTTTGTATAACTGAAAATGGCCTATTGACTTCCAAGTCTTATTTTCTAGTCTAATCTTAATGTTTTTCTAGTTTTACCACGATTTATTATTATTAATTTTGCCAGGCCCCGATTAACGAGCTCAACTTGTGGTCGACTCTACTTCCGCCATTTATTGATAACATATTATTGTAAATATTTAGTATATATGTGCTTATTTTAGGTCACAATTTTCAAAAAGTTCATTTAACAATTATTTAATTAGAATAAAAAATTGACACTTTAACACAAAAATTGGACAATTTCGGCTATGTTCTGCAGCCACCTAAGTTTCTTGTTTTAAAAAAAGTATGAAAAAGAAAGTGGCAGGAATAGAACTCGTTAGGTTCGAATCTTTACCAACCGCTTTCTGTATTACAGCGAGGGTACTTCTATTCGTGCTGTAAAATAACAAAAATAAAGTTGGATAAATATTTCTCAGTCGACTCACCCTACACCGACCCTCTGCGTTTTATATACAGTAATAATTTTTACTACCGTTTCTTTTCTTTCCTCAAAATGGGAAAAAATGATGTCCAAAATCAAAACAGAAACAGTACGCAAAGAGCTCCCACGCTTCGTTTCCAAAACATCTGGAAACCGGAACGAGATTCGTTTCGTTTCCAAAAATTAAACGCTCCCAACCCTAATATTATAAGCTCAGTTTTTGAGCTTACCGCCTCCAATAAATATTTCGCGGAGAATTACTTGCTTATTGTACTTAAAGTCAGAAAACTAAGTTTATCAAATCTAAGTTTATAGTTTAAAAGTAATGGTTTTATAATAGTTTCATAGTCAGTAGTTTATCTAAGTTTATCATCTCATTTGAAAGTATGAGGTTCTTTTTCTGAAAATAAAGCAAGTCATCAAACAGTAACTATTGTGATGATAAGGGTTTCAGTGCCGAAGTCGTGCTACTGCCGTGGCAACAATTGCTCGAAGCAAGCGATTGGCAACAAAATATCTTGACAACTAGGAATACAATTCGTGGAAATATATACTTTGGTCACTTGTTAACTATTCCATTCTTCTTCATTATATCACAGATACATTGCGATTATCAAAAAATATATATTTGACAAGGCAGAGCTTAATTACGGACTTAATTATGCCTTATTTTCATACCCCGGAAAAGTAAGTTAAATCTTTTTTGGGACTTTTTTTTGTGATTTTTTATAAAAACTTAAGTTTTTAAGTTTTAAAACTTAAATTCTTTTTGAGAACTTTTTTTTGCCATCGTTAGATGTTTTTTTAATATTTTTTTTGAATATCATGCACTATTGTTGTAAAAATTTCATATTTTGTCTCACTTCCTCCGCTTTATTTCAAAAAAACTTCTTCCCCATTTGTGTCAAAACTAAAAAGGTCTAACTTCTGCTGCCCCAAAAATCGGGAAACAATTTGTAATCATGCCTAAAGCTAAGACATCGCTTTCAGGATTAAGTTGTTTAAACACGCTGCCCGAGTCTGTCGTGGATTCTTTCGAGTCAACTGAAGCAAAATGCATAGACACAGCAAAGGAATTGCTCAGCAAAACTGAAATATTGACGCAGCTAACCTTCTATTCGACTCACTACAGTTGCTTAATATACACTCTTAAGGAGCTACAAAAAAGCGGCATGCGTATCTCTGAACAACTGACAATTGTCGACGACATGAAGTCAAAATTGCTCAGTACAAACGGTTGTATGGCTAGACTTGTTTTGCATACTCAACTTGAGAGCTCAAGATCTCAATTAACAAGATCAATTAGAGTAATTTGAGTAATTTGAGATCTCAACAAGATCTTAAAACGGGATTTTTTAGAACTTTCTTTTCCGGCGTATGCTTATTACGGTAAAAATGCCTCATTTTACAAAACTTTCTTATGTTTTCTGAAGAAATAAGTGATACCACTGCACAATTAAACTGAAATACTTCATGTAGAGCTCAGGTAACTCAGATTAGTGGAATGCTTACAAAAGCAACATTAGAATCTCGGCGCAAGATTTGTTTATTTTTCTAAACTTTGAAAACTGCGTCACAAGTACAATCGGGCAAAAAAATGCGACCCTAGTTTTAGAACTCCGCTTGAAATTTGCAAAAAACAAAATTCTTTTAGAGAAATAAAACTTTATACTTTGGATTCATAAGAACAAACTTGAACGCAATTATCTACTAAAGTCTGAAATCTATTAAGCCTAGAAAATATTTGGAACATAAGTGTACGATAAGTACACATTCCAATGAGGAAAAAAGAACGAACAGAATTTGAACACGTAAAGATAACAATGACAATACACATACAGAAAGTGTATGAAAGAGAATACAGTGTACAGACCTGCCCATTTTGGTGTGCTATAGAACGACATACTAAAGTACTCTAAACTTTCAAAGCATACCGAGTTTCCAAGAAGTTGGATACATCACTGTGTAATTTTTTAACTTGCACAATTGCAAGTATTAAAAATTAACAAGATCCTGCTAAATCTCAATTACCTCAATACTCAATTATTGTTTTATGTTACATTAGTTGTATGAACTACATGAGCATACTATTAAACACAAAAATCCTGAAATGTTAATTAGCCTTTTTCCTACTTTTGCATGAAATGCAAAAAGGTAACCTAGAGTATACGCTACTTACTTGGCAGGTACCCGTGAACCAACGTAAATTTCGTATTAGGATACTCCAGCAACTACAAAAAGATGCACAATGCTTCAAAAAAATTAGTTCAATTCTAATTTTACTAGACCAAAATTGTCATGAAGCAAATGTGCCTTCTTTTTGTCGCACTACTTGTAGTGCTCCTGTGTTCTGGAGCAAGTGCCCACGACTATCTGACCTCCTGCACAACAAAATTCTTCCAGCACTAAAGTTGGGCGATGGACGCAAAATAATTGACGCAAAAGGCCTCCCTCAAAGCTACCTAAATGGCAATCCTGTAAGAGACCAATGGGATGAGAAAGAGATATATGAAGGATTTGCAATGGCCAAGTCACTTTTATTTTGCTTGGATTCCAAGTATTCAAGTTCGCAGAGCCTAAAAACCAAAAAAAACCTCTTTGCCGGTGGGTTCGAGGCTTGTGCGCTACGCGGGTGGGTTGCGGCGGCAATTTTATCTGCGTACGGCATACAATGCCACCATTACGTTATTCAAGACAACGAGCCAAAAACCTACTGAAACAGATGTGCTACAAAATTCGGGATTTTAAAAATATAGAGCTCCAACATATTTTTGACGTTGACATTAACTTGGACAGTCTATTCCCAAATTTGGTAGAGCTCAAAAATGAGTTAGGTAAAGCGGCCGGAGGCAAGTGGTCTGAAATATTTTCGAAAATCAAGGAATGGGAGAACAGTGAAGAAGGATTAAGACACCACAAATTGTAAGCAACATAACGCCCTAGCCTATTTACACTATGTACAAAATCAACATATCAGCTTAAATAGATCGCCTGACTATTTAACATTGAACTATTGCAACAATTCTTTTTTATTTGCATTGCATTCCTCTTGTAGTATAAAGCCATTCCATGATTAAGGCTGGTCGCACATCGAATCAAACGAATGTTCAATTTTGCCTAATTCACGAGAAAAAACTTGTCCAATTGAATAATTCACCTACATTTGATTGAGGGTTGAATTTGTAATAATTTGAAACTAAAAAAGCACTTGCTATTGAATGCGCTTACAATCAATATTACAGTGGTTAGTAAGTATTAAACCAGCTCAAATCATGTTAAGTATATGCTATCTACTCTCTATTATCCATATCTAAAACCAATTCGTAGAAAAATTCTGTTGCTTTAAAAAATTTACTATTTTACTTCCAAACTTGTGCCCTCATATATAAATTGCAATATATGTTAAAAAAAATAGCAAAATATAATCTTACTATGATCAGAACTTTGTTTAAATTAAAAAAATATGTATTATACTAATAGCAGAATTTATATGTATATAAATGTTTATAATATACTAATACCAATTTGCATTTATAATATAAGAATCTTACTTTTGTAGTCGTTCGGAAATGGTAAAGAACTACGACCTTGTCGTCAATGGAGGTGTGGAAGACCCAACTTATGGAAAATTTGAGGAATTCAAAATTGGTATTTACTGGGCACTACAAATTTTTGAAGCTGCTACAAAAATGCCATCGCAATCAAGAGAGGAAGGAAAAACATCAAATATTCTTGTTTCCATCGACTTTCCTGGGGTGTGGTACATAAACTTCATTCCAAAGGTTTATCGAGAATTTGGAAATAGTTGTTCGTTGCCTTTTGCCATTGTTCATATTGGAGCAATGAAGCCCTTCGTACTGAATGAAGCTTGTCAAAATATCTTCAGTTTTGTGGCAATACCTATGGCACTCGAAAAAGCACTTACAGGAGGCAAGAATTTGGTCAAGAAATACCCTGCAGTTTTGAAAATTGGACCAGAGACTGGGATTCAAAAAGTATCAACATCAAAATCCTTTTCATATGCAAATGGAGAAGTTTATTCAAATACAAAATATTACAATGTTGTTGCAAACCTCGACTTCGGAGTTTTTTTTACATGGTCCACGGCACAAAGACGGGAAATCGTTTTGCGTATTGCGCACAGTTTTTGACCTTGGTTGATGCGCCTAAAGAGAGGTTGCAATTGTAAAAGACGAAAAGTTGATTGCCCACAGTAGAGATCAGCTCTAGCGTGTTTATTAATTGATGACTTTTGTGCAACTATAAAACCAATAAACAGAAAGCAATTTGTATAAAGAAAAGTACAAATAAATAAAACAGATTAAAAAGTTGTGATTAGATTAGTTTTGTCTTTCTTTTGCTGTTTGTATTTAGTTTGTTGCCTATGCAAGTTCCGGCAAGGAATCCCGTAATCAAGCAAAATGCAATTTTCAAATTTATTAATGTTATGTATAACGTATAGTGAAATGGTAAATAACAGATTCTGAATTAAATTTTTTTTAAGAAAATGTGAATATAAACTACAATTTTGAAAAATTGTGAATATAAAGAACAATTTAGAAAAAATGTGAACAGAATGAAATTTTTTTAGAAATGTTTAACCTACTGCTCCGTTTTCTTAACATTATCTAATGGCTCGCTGTCGGTGCCACGCCCATGTCAAGGCATGTCCATGTACTTGCAGAACTTCCGATTTAAATGTAAAAAATTCTAAATTTACTATCACCATGCCAACAATTGTTTGTTGATTTGTTTCGTAACATGCCTTTATCAAATTGTAATTGGGTTTCGCAACCGGGTTTCCAAATTGTGCACCATTCTTTTTAAAAAATTTTAAAAGTGCATTTTTGACTCGGAAACGTGACAGCATTGTCCTACCTTAAGTCGTATTTGATTTCAGCATTTGTCCTTTGAATATCCTATACACAATTTGGTCAAGATCTTATTTTATTTTTAGAGGATAAGTGTCCCCCCTTACCATCTAACTCAAAAATTATTTGACGAAGGGTTGACCCAAAAACCCTATCTTATGGGATCGGAGTTGTCCGAGAGGTTAGAGCATCAGTCTCTCTCCCCTAGGTGCCGGAGGTCGAATCTTACCATTGGCATACATTTATGTGTGTCTGGGTATCTCGATCCGCCCAGAAGGCAATTACTGTATAGCTGTTTAGCAATAGCAGTGACCGAAATATGCCATTTTTGCGCATGCTCCATTGTCCCAAAGGTCATGTGCTCAAAATTTAAAGACGCTGTGACACTTAGTTTGTCCGCTTGCGCGTCCCAGACGGACAGACGGACGCACATGACGGGGATAAAGCCCTGGCTATGGCTAAAAAAATCAAAAGTAGCTTTAAACAAAAAAAAATATTTGTTAGTTAAAAACAAAACATATAAATTTCCATTTCGCAGAAAATGGTTTCGAGTAGCAATGTAAATTCTTTGTTAATATAATAATTGGATAGCAGAACACTTGTAAAGTCAAACTGAAGACTTTATTTTGGGTGTAGTGTTTAAGGAACAAAAGCAATTGCATAGATCAATTTGAATTTAGCAAAAACTTATAAATTAGTTACCGGTTGCACATCAAATTTCACCATCTGCCACTTGAGTTCTGCCTCCTTTATTCATTCTATAACTTTGGGACGACTCGTTTTCAAACGAGTTTTAATGACATCATATTATTTGAAATAAGCAAAGAATAGTTGCAAAAAAGTAATTTTGAACAAGTAATAGTTCCGAACAAGCAATATTCCCAAAAAATTATTTCCTTAACCTTAATTATTAAACCTTAACCCATAGCTCCGAAAATTAATTTCCAAACATTTTGCTGAAAAGTATAATTCCGATAGTAATAAACGGATCGCCCAATTGAATTATAGTTTTGTTGCTTGGTTTCGTAAGTTTTTTAGAGTATAAAAAGAAACATATTAATGAAATTAATAAGTTTTAAACGACTAGTCAAATAAACCCAAATAGAAATACCATTAAGTTACATTTCCTTCAAGAATCGCTCAATCTCTACAATTAAGCAGCTTAAGTAACTTATTGTGAGGTACTACCGGCTCTCGATATCATATCCGGTATCCTGGTTGGTTAGTGATAGTCCCCTGGCTCAACCCCATCCGTGCCATCCCATCAGAGATGGGATGGTGTCTACTCTCGGCTCGTAACTCAATGACAATAAGGTGACACAATGCAAGACAAGTTGGTGAGGTACTCGTTTATTGATACAGAACTCCAAGACTGAGTGTGTGAGGAGAGCTCCGTTGGACTGAGCTCGTCTCTCACCAACACCTAAACTACAACTCTCTTTGACAAGGTCACACACATGCCTCTTATCATATATTTGGCGTCTGTGTTTTGATAAGGCGCAATAAGGCAGGCTCGTGTCCGGTTGTGAAGGACGCCCAGCTACGTGAATGACGCACAAAGGGTGTGAGGAATATTCCCAAGAATATACTTCACACTTATCAATCAATGAGTTTAGTGGTTACAAGGCGAACTCAAATCAACAAAATTATACATTTATATTGGCCGCAGGAGTTTTGTTATTGCGAGAATTCACTAGCACGCAAGCAACCCAAAGCGGCAAAACGTAGCTAGTGTGCAATAATTTCCATTTTTAAGATATTTTTTCAAGACAAACACTATTTATGTACAAGTCAGTATGAAAGCACAAACTCGCAAACTTCAGTTCACCCAAATTTCCGATTACTTTAACAATTCAATTAGTGAGTTAATAATTTTTTTTTTAATTGTGCGTGTGATAACATTCTTCTGAGATAATGTTAACAATATTTACAAAAGTACAAAGTCAACGGAACTTAAAACGGAAGCAAATAGCAGTAAAGGTATTATTAGGAAATATGATTTGTGAATTACTGAACAATTGTTTGACCTAGTCAACACAAAAACTCCAATAAAATTAATAATTATGGATCTATACATTCCCATCAAAAATTGAAAATGAAAAAAAGGGAATGCACACAACCGTGGCGCATTATTTGTTTGCGTCTTACTACAAGTACTGGCATTCTTTTTTATTAAAAAAAATTGGCCATTTAAAAATGCGCTTGAAATGCTAGCGCAGTTAAGGCGAGCCAAACAAGCCCGTCTAAGGAGTATACCTAGCATTCACTTCATCATGTTGTTAATGCACAAGCACTTATTTAATTCAAAATTGCTTTTTTGACTCGGAATGAAATTCATGTTACAAGTCATTGAGATAAGACACTTTCTGCTTGAATTTCTTCATCCGCTTTAATACCAGCTTTCCGCAAGCCAACTGCAACAAATAGATACGCAGTTACACCTTCCTTTTCCGGACTCCCAAGGCAAAAGCTATACGCAACTTCTATTTTTTGAGGAACTTTAGCGACTTTTTTTTGGACCTGTACAGTTGAACATAAATATATATATTTATGCATATCTATAAATAATCTATATTTATTTGGATATAATAATTATGGGGCCAACTAGTTCTCGGACAGTGTTATGATGGCTGGTGTAGTAAATTTCACACTCCAAAGTATTGAGTGTGGAAAAATAACGTAAACTATGATAGTTTTTCACATAAAATGCTTTCAAATTCATTACATTACGGTTGAAGGTTAAATTAAAGTTATTATGGCCCATCTAATTTCAGCGTTTAGATTATGCAGGTTATGTTAGGTAAGGTTTGCCCGGGCCCTGTTATTCGTTCACCTAAAATTTTAACAGCCAGACCTCCAATTTTTATGTTTTTTTACTTGGTGACTACAGGTAAGTCCCCCAGGCCTAACCCAATCAGAGCACGAACGTACAAAAGGTTAATATTTAATGTTAATTAAGTTGGTAAAAATTTACTATTAGAGGTTTTCGAGTTAAATTATGCCAATTTTTTCCTAGGTTAATTGAAGTGTTCTGAACATAAATGTGAAAGAAAATTGCTG
>VYYI01000443.1:0-31544 GCA_021029175.1 Bilobella aurantiaca
GTAAACAACTCAGTGTATTTCTCGGCGTTTTTTGAATTTTTCTTAAAAATTACGATCAACAGAGTTATGGCGCAACCTGGTACTAAACTTCATAAATTCGTTGCCAAGCAACCTTGGCCCCACCTCTCCGCCCTAAAAATGAAGAATTGAGTAAATCTCGGAGAACTTTTGTAAAGTGTAATTGGAAAGTCGGAGAAAGTAAATCCAGGACTTTCTCTTTTATTTCCCAGTTGCAATTTCTCCAGGGAGTCAATGGAGCGTAAAAAATGGGTTTTATTTATGCCTCCTCCTTTTGTTACTACGGGGGAATCCGTCTTCCTAATAGGAGTTTAAGACGAGAGAGGGAATTTTTCTTGCAGAGAGGGAATTTTTCTAGCTGTGAGAGAATTTTTTTTGATAGTAAATGACAAGATTGGATGAAAAAAAAAATTTGCAACCGGTCATTTCCCACTTTACGACTAGGAATAATATCGAAAATATTGAATCTCTGTAAGGCAGCTGTGGCCCTTTCTTAATCAAAATTCGCCTACAGGGGCCCTTTTCCTCTTTTGTGTCCAGGGCTTCGTCTTTGAAGTTGGTGGGCCAATTTCAGGGCTTTTCTGACTGGACATTTCCATTTCAAGGTCCATTATTCGGACGGAGGATTTGGGAGGAGCAGGAGGGACTTTTTCTTTAATAAAAAATTCTCTCCTCCACTTTTGAAGGAGTGAAGTCCGTTAGGCTGGCAGGAGTCTCGAGGGATCAAGTGTGTGCTGGAGAAAAGAGGAATTTCAGAGACTCGATTCTGGTAGGAAGGCAAAAAGAAAATGTTGCAAAGTAGGAAATTCCATGTACAACTGAAGAAGTGGCGCAAATTCTGACGGTTTAATCAAATGGTTTTTCCTGTTGAGTGTAGCAAATTTGCTAAATGTTTTTGCAAAGTTGTTGATTTGCTAAATGTTTTTGCAAAGTTGTTGATACTAGGGTTTTTGTTAATTGTTGACTTTAGCCTCTACCTTCCTCAAATTATTGCAAAGTGGAGCTATTTCTGTAGTAAACCAAATTTATCAAAAGCAAAAGCTTTAGTTTTGACCAATTAGCTGAAACTGGAAGCAGTAATTTACAGGCAAAACATTTTGATACATGCCTCGTGCAGCAACATCTCTATTTTAATTTATAACGATCGAAAACACTCGGTTATATTGAACATTGGATACAGTAAAAGTACATCAATGCGTAGCAGAATTGGCTCTAGACATATCTAAAAACATATTAAACATGTCTTAAACTACATTAAAAACATGAAGAGAATATTACCAACAAATAATGAAACACTTTTTGCTTACTATTGTGTTAACAAGTTTAAATAAAATACAAATGTATTTTTTGCAATTTTAAGAATTTCTGTGTTTTAAGAGTTGAAATACATGTGTTTCTCTAAAATAGTGCTATGTGGCAAGAAAACAAAAACTTTCAAAATAGTACATCCTATCAAATAATTATATGACTACCATGTTTTCATTGTATTTTTGTCTACACTTTGTACTATATTTTGATTACTAGAAGAGTTATAAATTTGGTTTTATCCCAATCCTATTGTGAAAGGTAAGCTAAACCAAAAGCCTTGTATTGAATACCAAATTGAAAAATTTACATTCTTATTGTTTAGGCTTTAGGTTTGAGATAGAGGAGAAAAGTTTGTAGTGATTTTATCCGAAAAGTTTGGGTAAACCATGTGGGCGCAGGTGGTGAAGCACAAAAGAATGTTGGGTGGGTTAGATCTATCGAGAAATAAAAAAGAAGTGTTGAAGTTTGTACTTTTGTAGTAGACCGTTAGTCCGAGGCGGTTGCATCCTGCGCCGCTGCTCGAAGTGTGTGGTGGAGACACTTGGCTCCACTCAACCTCATCTTCACTCTCTTCCAGAAGATAAATGAGACGCATCTTTGTGGTAAACCGTAGACACTTGTAAGCCCTAAATATCATACGTCGATATCTAGGACAGCCTTACGCCAAAGATCAAAAGCCAAAAAGCCATGAACTAATTTGAAATTTAGTGAGACTTACATGGCCTTCATTATTTACATAGTATTAGTCCTATAATATTTATATATAATATTATTATATATGAGAAATTTCAAGGCAACCACGAAGTTCTAAATTTAGGCTAGCGGGAAAATCAAAATTGGTTAGGACAGTTTTATATAGTAAAGGAAGCTTAACCTGTCGAAATCTACATAAGTGGTCTGTTACAAGACGTTGCAAGTTGTGTTTACTTTTTTGTCGTTGAAAGCGTTGCCAAAAATAAGTGTTTACATAAGCGCTTGAGTATTTTTGGCCTGTTTACCTTGATTGTGGCATACATGTTTAAACAACGAAAAATTTTTTGGCAAGTTTCTTGTATTCCTGTATTTTTATATACATAAATATTTTATAGGTTGTAGGTTATCTAAATTTTGCAATTGGTTGGCATAAATAAAGAATAGGTTTAATGGAATAATACTAATATTTTGCTTCTTATCATAGTACAGATTTACCATAGTTAGTTAATAGGTTTGTTTTTTCGTTCAACTTGCTCAAACATTTTGGGTTAGTAGTTTTCATATTTTCTTATGCGTTTGTCCGTCTGTAGCAATTACACTTCCAAACTACACTTTCATTCTAAAATTACAATTGCATTTCAAAAATACAATTGCATTCTATAACTTAATTGAACTTCCTCCCACGCAAGGGCGTTACTTATAGCTCTCTCGGTTACAGGGGTCTTAACCCTAAATGACCTTGAAAAAAAAACGTTTTCTTTAAGGTTATGGCTAGTTTGAAAAGAATACTGTAACTGTACTAAATTCCGTTATTTAAATTTAAGCGGTTTTGCAATTCAGCATAAAATCTTTATAGTCTGCTTCTAAACGTATTGGCAACTCCTTAGTTGCACACTATAAGCAAGAGAGATAATTGGACATGAATTTGCTTATTATAATCTAAGTCGGAAGATTTTTTCAAAAGTAACAAAGAGTTGCTACCTTAATTTTTTGCAACATTTTTTTGTTTATAAGCTTATTTATTACTATAGCTACCTCAAAGTCTAAACTTAATTGGAATGTATTAACATTTTATTCTTTAACATTGGTATGTTAGGATGTTACCCTTTGTTAGTGACCCAATTTGAAAGCATAACCGCCGATGAATCCGCGGTTTCTAGCAAGAAAAAGTCAGTTTCAATTTAGGTTGTGCGTTTGTCGGGATGTAGGAATATTCTAAAGTGAATGATAAGATTGATAGATAGGCTGATGGATGAATAGTAATTTAATATCATAGTTGCTGCAATTTCTTAACTTAGTTTGGAATGTGCCATATTAACATTGACATGTTAGAATGTTACACTTCGTTAGTGACCCAATTTGAAAGCATAACCGCCGATGAGTCCGCGGTTTATAGAAAGCAAAAAGTCCGTTCCAATTTAGGTAGTGCGTTTGGCGGGATGTAGGAATGTTCTAAAGTGGATGATTTGACTCCTTTCTCCTCTCTTTCCATTTCCTTCCTTTCTTCTGCTTCGATGACTACTTCCGCTTCTCAGCAGAACTTTCCACTTTCTCCAGAGTCATTCTCTCCATCACCACTGAGGCGAAGCCCATCCTTCAACCCAGCAGCTTTCCCTTCACTCCAGCACTCTCCAGAGCCACTTCCAGGCACACACCTGCCTATCAGCCCTCTCCAGCCCCTCCACGCCCGGAAATTAGACAATTGGACCAAACAGATGTGACAGGGAGAGAGGCTGCAAAGGGACTCCCGTCCCAATCGCCCCTCTCATTTCTCTCTCTCACTCCCTCTCACTCCACTCATTATTGGAATTGACTCTCATCGCCTCCAATTACTCACCGCTATCAAACCCCCTTCACATACGTTTTATATCATTTCCACCCCCATAACTCATCAACTCCACTTACAATCATCTCGAACCATATTGAAAGTAGGGGATGATAGGAAATAGGGTAGTGAGGCACTCAAAAGAAAAGAAAACTCAATATGAGTTATGTCAGTATCAAAGTGATTTATGTTTTGTCTTCTTTTACCTAATTTTCTTTTTATTAGCAATACGGAAAGCTTCATGTCAAGTAATGATATAGTTCTCTTCAATTTTTTTTTGCTTTAACAAACACCAACCTGCATGTTGTACATATGTATGTCATATATTTTGTGATGATATTATTATATATTTTATTTCATAGCATTTAGAGTATATTTTTTATTGTATTTGTTCTATAAAGCTAGTCATGAAACTTAAATATGAGTATTTCTGTAATTTTGCAACCCCCCCCCATTGATATTAGTTTTTTATGAGATTTTACAGAAATTCGTTCTGGAGTACTATGTTTCAAAAAAAATATTTTTTAACAAAGTGATTCAAATGTAGTATTTCTATTACATTTTCAAGCGGTTAGGTTTGGCAATAATTTGAAGAAAATGTAAAAAATTTATCCAAAATTACACTATTACGGTAAATACAATATTACAATGATACTACATAGTAATAGAATATATTTGTATATGTAAAATCAAAACTCAAAAATTTTCAGTAGTGGAAGCTATAAAAATATTTTCGAGAATATCAAAAAAAATTTACAAAATGGTATATAAGACTTTTGCAATCCACTCATATGTGAAAAAATTCTAGGATACTGAACAAGTTGATTATACCCCCATTTGCTTTACTTCATTAAAATGGAATGAAAATTTATTTAAATTATTGAAAAGCTGAAATTTAGGGTTATATCTACAAAAGCCTGATTACAATACCTCAAATTTAAATTTAGGATTGGTGTAAATTTAAATTACCTCTTCTACTGCCGAATTGGCATTTTGAATTTAAGCCGATTCCACCTCGGAGAGTAATGCAGAGAGGCATGGGCAGAAGAGTGAAATAATTTAATTTCCTGAGTTCAAATTATAATCCGAGATTCTCTTGTTTCTGCCGACTACCGCAGAAACGTAGCTTCAAAGACAAAGTTTCCATTATTTCGTCATTTCATCTCCTCCAAATTCACCCGGAACATACACATGCCCCTACAGAAACCCCAATTTTGGAGAAATTTTCTACGCAACCCACAAAATTTTTCCCTTTTGTTACAAAGTTAATCTCACGCCTAATTAATTCTCCTCACAAATTTGTTTCCAGGTGGAGCAGATGCCTCAGTACTTCAATCATCTCCGCCTGCCTACGAAGAGCACACTTTTCTATTTACAATACAAAAGGGCCTTGCTAGGGTGCTAAATTACTTTCAAAACCAAACGGCTCCAACGGCTCACTATCGGCGCAAGCGCGATTCGTTCTCGGCCAAGCTGAGCGACCGGCCCGAGAGCCCAGCAAACCAAGCATCAAATTTTCATAGAATTCGACACGCTCTCAAGAAATTGGACGGGGGTGGTCTCGAAGGGGACGTTGTCTATCGAATGATTTTCGACTCCATACCACCGCAGGCACCTAAACCGGAAAGAAAAAAGGTCATTGACCTCCAGCCCTGGGAGTTTGACCTCTCCGAACCCCTTTCCCTTAAACCTACCCCGCACCCGACGCCCTATGCAGAGGATTATAGGTTTATGGAGAGTGAGCCGAAAATAGAAGAAAAGTCGGAATTTATCAGCGAGGAGACAGAAAATTTCGACGTTGCGGGACAGCCATTGTCGGTCAGCTCGTCACCCCAGCTTGTGCCAGCCAATAACGTGACACGTGACCCACCTAGCATCAGTCCAGTGAAGCGCTCTGCACTTGCTGTAGACGTGTGTTACGGAACGGATGACGTTCTGGTCGTGATCGGCATTACGTGCTCTCTCAACTTTGCCTTTGTCCTACTTATCTGGGCCTGCGTTCGATGGTTTTCGAATTCAAAGGAAAAGGACTTCCAAACAATGTGCTTGTAAGGAAATACAAAAGCATTTTTGAAAATGGCACACATATGTATTTTGAAAATTTACATAAAACTTTAAACACAAAAGCAAAAGTTACACAAAGGGTGATTTACCTGAAGCGAATTTGAAACTTAGTAAATTAAACATTCCATTATCCTCATAAACATATGTCGATATATTTTTTTTATAGTAGCATTACCTAAAAAAACGCTCTGTACATATCATTAACATCAGAAATTTTTCTTGGCTCCTAACCCTATTTCTCTGGCTCTCGTTGCGTACTGCACTACGAAAAGTACTGAAAAGGGGAAAAAACAGAACAGCTATCGTAAACTTATCGTGAAAGTATTGGAAATGAAGAAAATTTCGCAAAAATCGAAACCCTTGAGCCAATAAATTATTCAATTTCAATTTGAAAACCCGTTTTATGTTATGAAATTTGTTTACGCTAGGAATATAATAGGTAAACAGCAACATACAAGGTTTGCTAATTTGAGCTACCTCAAAACCACGCACAATAATCAACTTTTCACTTCTCTCCTACTGAATATTTCACATTTTGATTTGCTTTTTGAGTCCAAACTGAATTAGGCCAACTCTAAATTGACTCTTTCCTACAAACGTGTGCCCTAAATAAATAGATTCCAGGCTCAATAGCTCAAATTTAACAATTTTCAAACAAGTCATTTGATTTGGAGGCAAAATTGCCTAATTTGACAAAGTTTGTTTAGGAAACCAGCAGAAAAAAAAACAGGCTTTGAAGTCTATTAGGCACAGTTAATGGGCAAAAACTCTCTCAATATTTTCAACCTCAACTATTTTCTTCCTCTAATCTCTCAAGTATGCTAAACGTCCCTAATTTACTGAAGCTTTTTGCATATCTACTTGCAGACAAGGTGTAAAGCATTTTCTGTGCGAGTGCCTTCTCCTTTGAGAGGCTTTGCTTGAGCGTGTAATTTATGCCTCACAAAAACTAGGACTTGTCTCTGGCTCTGAGGCGATACGAATTTCCTTTCACTTTCACTTTTCAAAGAAGTGAAAGTAGAGAAAAGCTTTGATTTATTTTCTCCTCCTTTCTCCATAAATCTTGGGGCGATGTGATTGGAGATAAACGAAGAAAGGTTTTTTTTTTGGGAGGATTTCCAATTGGAAGAAACCCATCAGCCGGGCTACTTCAGACGTTAACTAACCCAACTTTCTCTGACTTTCTCCTGCTTTCTCCACTGTGGAGTCAAGTGGTGATGGAGGCTGTGTAATCTGTCTAATCTGGAGCAGCTGCCAAGGAGATTACGCCCAGGCAATTCTCTTCATTTTGAGAGCAGGAATCGAGGAGGAATGAAGTTGGAGGGAAATTCAAATCCACTTCAATTCATTTCCATATTACAATCAGGCACACTCAACCACTTGACATTACGCGAATCCTTTACTTATTCAAATGTGGCGCTCAAAACCAGAGGCACTCTCGTGAATTTCTAAAAACGAGAATTTTAGACAGTCGAAAATTTTACACCGAAGTACTTTTTGAGACTTACTAGAAATGTAACTTGAAGTATTTTTTAAATAACTTTGCATTTTACTTTTTAACTCTGTTTTTTGGAATTTTTTAAATTAAAATTCAAGTTTTTGAATGAGATGAATGAATAAGAATTTATTGTCATGCAAACGCTAGGTTTAAATAGTTGGAAAATTCTTAACCAGATTTAATAAGGAGAATGTAGTACATACAAGATGTGTACTTTATAAAATGCATAAATTGTTTTATTAATTTGTCTTTGACCATTTCGCCTTTTAAGGGTAATTCTTTTTAAATGGAGTGTTGAAAAGTGTGGTGATTATGGGCAGGATATTTGGAATTTGCAATAAATCAAAAAAAATTTAAAGTCAGCTCTTGTGTTCGTGATTGAGTTAATTTTAAAATTTGTAACATACCGAATTTTTTAGAGAGAGTATAGGGATGAGTGAAAATTCAAGCTTTGATTTTTAAAAAAATTTAAAGTCAGCTCTTGTGTTCGTGATTGAGTTAATTTTAAAATTTGTAACATACAGAATTTTTTAGAGAGAGTATAGGGATGAGTGAAAATTCAAGCTTTAAATTTTGTAGTATAATTTAAAAAATAGCGTTCTGCTTAGTTCAAAATTAGTGGAAAATATCATTTAAGCCCTGTTTTCAAAAGAGGTCTTTTCAACAATCCCGGGTATCAATTAATTTAATATTAAAAAAAACTGATCAACCGTTTGTATCATAAAGTAGCATGGATGCAAATCAAAACCATTTGAGCCGTAAATGGTAGCTATTAAACATTACATTTCAAAACTCACATTAAATTTTTAAGAAAAAATTACTTAAGTTATATAAAAGCACTTATAAAAGCCTAGTTAAAAAGTTATAAATAAAAGTATAAATAAGCATAAAAGTTATATAAAAGCCTTAGTACACAAGATTTTTAGTTATTCATCTTCAAAGTCTACAGAAAACTCAATTTTCATCAATTTTAGTAAACGGCGCTTTATAATTTATATTTTTAACGATCTTAAATTCTTATGTTAAATCTTATGCAAATGGGATCTCAGCAATTTGAGCAAGCAATTTCGGTGATTTGCATAAATTTTCTGAGGGTAATGCTAAGCAAACATCGTTTGGATTACTGTGTGGTTGACTTTGTAACCAATTTTCCTTATCAAAATTGCCTCCAGTTGTATAATGTGCAGTTGAGGCAAAATTTCAATTAAGATTATCATTTTATATAAGTACACTACCGAACAAAAAAAAAGTTCTAAACAAACATTCAAAATTTTGAATTCAGTTCTTGATAGATTCTTCCAAATGATTTCAGCATCTTACATATTCTCGAATGTTCAAAAATGTTCAAAAAAAAATTCAAAATTACAAAAGAAGAAAAATTCAACAAAATTAAAAAATTAAACAGAACGTAATGACATCTCATAAATCCACTGGAGAAATAGGAACACGCGAAGTTTTACTTAATACGTTACTAATCAAATTATGAGTTCAATCTAATATAATTTAAAATTTTAAAATTTATATTTCCAAATCCGTTAATGCTACTTACAGCTCATTTTGGAGACATATTGTCTCTCTCTCTCTGAATGTTTTTAGTCTAAAAAATGTACTTAAATTAAAATTAAGAAACTTTAAAGTTTTCAAAGTTTTTAAAAGTATTGAAACATTTTGTTTTACTTGCGGCTTCATTAAGGGATTTCATGATGTTTTATTTCAGCAATTTTTTTTAATACAGTCCCTTCATGAGTTCCTTAATTTTACAAAAGTTTGCACAGCTATTTGAGTTTGTTTGTGAGTTCCGCATGAAACTTAATTCTTAATGATCTCTTCAAACTTTTCCGTGCTTTAAATATGTAAAACATTACTCAAATTTAAGGAATATCAAGCAGAGTCCTGAAAAAAGCGTAGGAAATCAAGGTCTGATGATTTTTATGCTCAACTTTACCCAAAACTTTTTTTTTGCCTCTCTCGAAGGAAAAGGGGTAAAATGAAAGTTTTATTGCCATCTACCATGTCCAGAATCGTCACGCTAGCGGAAGGAAGTGGTTAGAAAAACTATTACATTTCCCGCATAATAAAAAAGTCCGGGTCTGTGTACCTATGCCACTGGACTGAGAACCGATGCTATTAAAGGGTCGCAACTTTCTTATCAATTCAAACTCGCTACATTTGAAGAACGCAATCAAAACTTTTTCTATGTTTCCTCACTTAAGACCACACACATTGCTAGAGGGAAAAAGTTTTAATCTGACAGAATCAGAGGCCATTACATTACATAAACGCTACTTTTCATACATATCACCAATTACGTATCATAAATCAAGCACGACAGCACAAGTTTCTCTGTTAATTTTGATGTTGAAATTTCTTTTCTTCTAATTTTCCGGAGGGCTCGTATGTGTTTTACAAATTATAAATTTTCCAGCAATTTTTTGGTAGCACGCACTCACTCCCTGGCAGTGAGTGTAAAACAAAGATCCGGGCCCTTGAGGGAATTGAGCGTAAAAGACATTGCACAAGGAGGCACTGCTTTTGGCTTTAATGTTGATGATGAGCCCTTAGAGAGACTCTGAATTGGGTTTCAAAATTGCAGGGCAGGAACAAAGGGATTTTATGGCACTAGTGACCCTCTTGACGTTATTTAGGTCCTACGAAACATTTGTAAGATCCATAAAGCACTACATGTCTGCCATAAATGCCTAAAACAAAAATATAATATGAAACATTTCAAATTATATTTCATTTCTAGGTTAATGTAACTTTTCTAAAATATAAAACCAACATGATTAATATTGTTGTACTAAATGGTGCTTTACTCCCACTAATACGAATTAAACTAATTTTTGTTTAAGTAACGTGTTAAAAATTTGCAGTAGGAAGGTTAGCAGTTTTTTAAAAAAATAGGAGGTCCTATTATTGGTAAACGTCAGTTAAAATACTAGCTAAACAAGCAACTATAGAAATACAACATATTTGAAAAATTCAAACCTGTCACGCACGAATTCGCTTTATTTTTTATTTTATTTTTTCAGAAAATTTGTTTTTCAATAAGGTTAAATATTTAGAATTTAAAAATTAACAGGCATGTATGTAGCAACATTAGTTAAGTTCCAATATGCAGAGAGCTAACCCTTAGTTACGGCCCTGAAAATATGGAAGTTGGAGTGTTAGGACGTGCATTACTATTCAGGAAGAATTGGTCCATAGGGACCACAAGAGCCTATGCTTTTGCTCATTTCTGATTCTATCCGCACCTCATCTTTCTGACTCACACGCTAATACACGATGTTTCTATGCAGTTCCCAAGTGATAGGAAAAAGTTACGTGGCGTTGCATACCTGAAAAGTTAGGGCATATCGATGCATATTTAAAGTTGAGAGTACAAATATTTTCATCGGTTTTAATTTTTTTTAATGTAATTCGGCTTAGATAATTCTAAATTTTCAAAAATTCTACTAAAGAAAAAAATATAACGAAAACTAGACTTACATTGTAAAATGTCAAATAATGCATGATGAGGCGTTTTCCTGGAGTTAATCATTTTTATTTGAAGTAATTTATTATCTTCACACCGTATTCACTGTATCACAAACCTTTGTGCATTTCTCATCATTATTTTAGCTCTAAATATACAGATTTTTGAGAATTTATAATTATATAATATAATATTATATAATTTATACACTTTAGGAATGCATGTCTGAAATTAGTTTTACTAATAAATGTTATATGCAAATTCTTGGGATTTTGTGTATTCATTGTCTTTCTTTTACGTTTCGCGATCTCAATAAAATGGAAAAATTTTGCAAAATGTTAATATTTTGTCTAATTTCTCATATGCTTATAATGTAAAAATTACCAGATGAAACAAATTCCTTGGAAATACGCCGTTAAGTTCACTTGACTGGAGTAAAAAAATGGAAATGTTTTGCAAAATGTTAATATTTTGTCTAATTTCTCATATGCTTATAATGTAAAAATTACCAGATGAAACAAATTCCTTGGAAATACGCCGTTAAGTTCACTTGACTGGAGTAGGTTGCCCTTAAATTTACAGCAACAAAAAAGAAATAAGAAAATTGAATCAGTAAATCCCAATTTTTTGTAAAAATATGATGGTTACGTAGAGTTTACAAAACAAAAAAAATGGGCCTTTCCCCTAATTCTCTTTGAAGAACAGGCTAAACAAAAAAAA
The DNA here is from genome assembly GCA_021029175.1 of Bilobella aurantiaca. NCBI lineage: Eukaryota > Metazoa > Arthropoda > Collembola > Poduromorpha > Neanuridae > Bilobella > Bilobella aurantiaca. The sequence continues at coordinate 11,602 of VYYI01000443.1, forward strand.
AGAGGACAAAAGAAATTGAGAGATGCAATACAAGGAAGGTATTAAATGAAGGCCGTGTTTGCGAGGAGATGGATGACCTGAGGGAGTGCTTTCACCGCTTTCTCCCTAGCCGCCTTACACTATAAATCTCGATCCTTCTTCTAAATCCTGCTCTTGATTCTTATCCTAAATTCTAAGGGCTCTATTTACTCTGCAGGGACGGAGATGAAGGTGGAGGTGGCTCAGGCGAAGAGGAAGATGACTTCTGGCTCTCAACAAGTGGCAACGGAGGCTCACGTAGTATTAAGCACAGTTTGAATCCCAATCAAACCACGAGTACAACCAGCTTGTACACAATTAGAAGGGAGAGCCCTCCAGAGACCCTTAGGAAGTCACATTCCTTCTCCATGGAGGACTTGCGCTACGCTACAAGCACCTAGTACGAAGGCGGAACGACCCAGAGAAAAATAACACATCAAACTAGGTATCAAATGGTAGGACAAACCTACCATTTGTCCTACCCATGTACCACAATGTACGATATATCACAACTAATGTCAATTTTAGTTAGTACATAACAAAAGAGTTTTTAATCAGTTTTAGAATAAATCAACAATTCTATAAAGAAAAGGACTATCGCCCTTGATCAAATTCAGTACAAGTTTCGAAAATGAATAACAGCCGGTAGCTCTATTTTCATAAATTTACTAGCATTGTTAGCAATTTGATTATAGCGTAGAAAACAAACTAAAATGATTTATAAATGTTTACAACATTTGAAGTACCATTAAATTTCTAAAAACGTAGCGCAGGCGCAGAATTGGTGAAGTTTTAAAAACGTAAAGCAAATCAATCATAGTATCTCAGCTTGATTTTGTGTATACACGTAGATGCCGGCTAAAGAGTAACTTAAAAATTTTAAAAATTAAATATTTTAGTAGCTAATTTAAGAACTGTAGATTTAATGTACTGAGAGGTAAATAGTTAAGTTGATTGTTAAGGTATGTTAAATGGAGTAAAGTAATTTTGTACGTACTGACACCATTTATCAATTCTAGACTATTAAGTGCTTAATTACTTTATATTGAGTGTATCAAATAATTTGTGGTACCTGAACCTTATGCTGCTTGAAGAGAATATATGATCAACAAATAAAGTCCTTTAAAATGATTATTCTCTTGTGATAGCGCATCATCATGTTTTAAATAAGTAGGCATTTGTCAGATAAGTTATAAATCTAAAAGTAATACAAATCTAATGATTAGAAGTCGGTATAGACACACACGATAGATAGAAACATTGACGCTGTTGATCATGTTGAACAAGGAATCCTAATAAAAAATATGTTTTTATCAAAAAACAGAATTTGGTTAAACTAGTTATACGTACATTTCAATTGAAACGAAAAAACGAACTTTCGAAGGAAATGAAATTCTTTTTTAGCTCTATTCCAAATGAAGAAAATATAAAGCTCATATTTCTTAGTAAGAGAAGAATGAACGGTGAACGGAAATTGAGTTTTGAAAATTTAAATTTAAAGAAAATTTATTGGATTTCCACTACCTTACTTTACTTACATGAAATATATCATCTTTCATAATGTCAGAACATCATTTGCATAATTTTGAAATATAAGAGCTCTTGAATTAATGTAGAGAAAGTACATGAGTAAACGCAAAAATACACAAGATGAAACATAGAATATAAAATGCTATTCAAACCTAAAACTATAAATCTTTAACATGTCTGTACTATTTAGACACTACTGAAACCTGCTAGAAGATGGTAATCAGGTTAGCTTGTAAAAAATTCGCTTATTCATTGCACATAAAAAAAGTTTTAAAAACGTCCCAAACACTCAAATTTGATAATTCTGAAAGTAAAGTATTTTTGAAATTTTGAAAATGAATGATGAAAATGAAATTTTTCGCAATTTTCTCCTTTCATCTAATATTTTTTCATAGCCTTAAACTAGAAAGAAAATCAGATTAGACAAAATCAAACCACAAAACTTGAAAACTGTAAAAAAATACTACTAAAAATATTTCTAAAATTTTTAGATTTGAATATTATCATGGTAGGAAACTGTTGTAATTACTTAATGTGTGACAACTCACTGACAGAGTATCAGAAACTAAGAATTAAACATTTGAAAGAGTTTTTTGTTTAGCAGCTAATATTAAGCCCCTTCTCCACCTTGCTTAAAGCTATTCACAAAAAAGTAGATGTTTGAACAGTATTGTATGTTTGTTAGTAATTAGTTTTCAAGATTTGAGACTTAATGTATTATGCACGTCATTCTGTCAGGGTAATTACACTCAATCTTAAGCCTCCTCTTTCCTCGGCGTGTGAGTGAAATTAATGAACATCTTAACTACTCCTGATGAGCTACTTTTTTGCCCTTCAGCTCGCGATACTCGCGATACAAAAAAAACTACTTCAGCTGTGAATGTTCCCACGTAAATCCTTTCAAAATTTCGAAAAATTCCACCTACTCTCAATAATTTTTTGTTAGCGAAATTCCTACAAGGTGTAGCCAGACTACAACTATAACCCTCATATACACCACGTAAGTATGTTGTAGGTTTTCCATTTAGGCAGGAAACCTCGGAAAATACCTACCTCAAGTAGGTACTAAGGCTAGCTAAGTAGGCACTCGAGGAGGAACATCCTAAATTGCACATATTTTGGTCAACAATTTGCAACAGAATTTCAATTTCAAAACTTTTCAAAAAGTTCCAAAAACATAGCAACGGAAAGTTAGGTTCCCAGCCTCTCCCTTTTTCTTTAACTTAATTCTCTCTCGACTCTGTCGCAATATGCTACCAGGATATTAGGTTTATTAGCTCTCGAAAATTTGCATTATCCTCAGATGTCAGAAGCCCAAGTTTAGGGGGAAAGTGGAACTGTAACAATTCAAGTGGCGTTGAAACGCGAAACTAAAACAGTTTCTGCCCTCATCCTCCCTGGAATTCTCCTTGAAGTTCTCATTTCAAAAACTATTGTTCCATTTTATGTGCCTTCTTCAGTAGGAATTCTCCCGGGGCCCTTTCCAACTATCTTCTAAACTTAAAACTCCACTTTCTCAGACTGCCCCACAATCGAAAGGATTCCTAAGGGTTCACAAACCCTTTGTGCGTCTCTTAGAATGTGGCTCAGAGATTGAATATTTATTTTAATCTTCCTCTCTTCCCAACCCCACCGCCTTTCGCTGAACCATCGTGTAAATAATGGTTGCTGAACTGATAAGTTTGAAGATCGAGGATTTAAAGAGGAAGATATTTGGAGAAGGAAGCTGGTGGTTCATCTGCTGAAAACCAATTGAAGGAGGACTTCTTCTGTTGACTCACGTAATGGATTAAGGGAGATGAAAGAAAGAGAGACACGCTAAGGGAGACGGGAGAGATTCCAATTAAAACTAAAAACCATTATTCTCAGTCTCCTTTTTTCTTTTGAGGCTTTTCTTTTTCATGCTATTTGGGGAGGTTCCGCCTTGCGTTCTCAATCTAAATCAGGAAGAAAAGCCTCTTTTTTTGTAAGAAAGGAAGAGAGTAATGCAAACAATAAATGCAAAGGCTCATCATCCACTTCTTTTTGACTATTCTTTCCAAATGCCTGCAGAGGAGACAGGTAGTGGGAGAAATGAATGAAAGATAATTGAGGAAGGAAATAATGGACGGAAGGAGGGAAAGTTTCTGCTTTTTATAGTAGTTGGAGAGGCTCTTCAATAGCTGCCAACATTTTAAATTTAACATTAAAAAATTTTATAATAAGAATTTCTTTCTAATATATATTATATATTTATATCTATAAATATCTAATAATTTTTCCTCGTTTTTATTTTTTTCATTCGAGATTTTGACAAACCGTTTACATGAAATTTTGTATTGTTCTAAGAAAAGCATTAAAAAGTCATTTAGTGGAAAAACAATTATTGTGGCCTTATTTAAGTTGAGCTTACTTTGTTGGTTCAACGTACTTTTCGTTTTCTATTGGCGTTATTTTTGCTTTCATGTTACAAAAAAGGAAAGAATTAATACAAAGTGGCCGTATTGAAGTTTTTGTAGTTTTTTGTAGTGTTTTTTTTGTAAGAGTAGTTTTGATGTTCAGTTTAAATAAGACCCTAGTTGAGCTTGTACGACGTTTAATAATCGTAAAGATAAATATTCTCTAATCTAAAAGAAATTTGCATATATATTAAGTGAATGAGTCGCTTATTCCTTTGTGCTAGAACAAGGCAATCTTTCCTTAATACCAGCGCCTTAACTCCAAAAATAAATTTACTAAATAAACAATTGTATTTTGTATTGTATGCATGTTAATGAAGGTGGTATTTCTACCCACACCGCTCAGGCCTCAAACAGGCCCATTGCAGTAATTGTATTCTGTATTACAATGGAATTCAATGCACTTGAGTAAAATCACATTAATATTGGTCTTTTTTTATGCTGTACTGTTCCCTATTTGCTGTGTGTGCGTACCGGTATAGCCGATTTCCCATGTGTTTTTTATAGTTTATAAGTTTTATATGTTATTTATATGTATTTTTAACTCGATTCAAACGAGAACACGCTTGTGATATTTATCTCTTTTCATTTTCAGTGTTAGTCGAGCAGCCGAGGTGGCAGTACCTCCAAAGAGAGTCCTTCCTTCTCTCGGTCATACTAAAACTCATCTGCTCTTTTCACAGTTGCAGAGATGGGCATCGTCTTAATTTAAATATTTTTAAGGGAAAATAAAAATTTGGGGACAAAAGCTCCTCGTATCCTAGGAATAGTGTTTCACTAGTTTAAAAGAATAGTAGTAATATTGAACTAAAGACTAAGATGTTTGCATGTTTAGCGTTCATGATTAATAGAGTTTTTGCAGTGGCAGTAATAATACTGTTTATGAGAAAGTATTTAATGATTTCGGAATACATAGGAATAGATGTTGATGCAAAAGGGATCTGAATTATGCTTACGTTGAATTATTTGCTCAGTTGAAATGTTGTTGTTACACCGGCATATAAATTCATATCAACGTGAAGGGCTAGGTTAATTAAATTTTGTTTCTATTTTATCTATTGATATTAATTTCCAAACTTATCTTTATGGTTACGTTATAATTAGCAATTAGTGGGTTGTCTAATTTTTCTATGCATTCTCATTTTTAAAAAAATTTAATTGAGGTTTTTTGTTTCACTCAATAAAAAAAAACTAACAACAATTTATATTGCTATTTTTGTGAAGTTAATATGTAATTAATTATGTTTTTTGAAAAAAAAAACAGTCTGCATTTGGTTGCTGTCTGTAATGTCCTTTGTCTGTTGTCAAGTGGCATATTTAGATAATTAATTTTGACAAACAAAAAAACTTAGGAAGGTCAAGTTTATCAGGATTATGATTATAATTCTACAAATAAGTTGATCAATTGCTTCGACAATCAACTTAAGTTGAAGTTTAGCTAACTAGAATTATTAAATTAAATGGAATTAGGGCACTGTCACAAATGTCTTTATCAATTTTAATTGCAAAACAATAGGAAATTTGAAGTATTTTCACCAAAACCATATAATCAAAGGAAATCCCATATCATACCCAAGTGAGATAACATTGACAAATTAATTAAACCACTGCCTTATAATAGCTTCAGTTAGCAAGAATTTTAGAGCAGTTTGTCACCATGTTTAAAATTTTGGTACTCGCGCTTCTAGCAGCGTTGCACGTTAGCGCAACGCCCGTAAATTTTCCAGCGTCACTTGAAAAATTACTTCGAGAAAATGGCAAGGCAGATATTTTCATTAGCCTAGAATCACCAAGCAAACTGCTAGAGCAATTGAAAAGTCAGAAATTTATCTCTCGATCTGAACGCAAAAACGTCGTTGGAAATACATTGAAGCAATATTCCAGTCAATCACAAGCGCCTCTGCAAAAATTTCTTAAGGAAGAAGGCATTACTTTCAAGAGTTTCTGGATTTCGAACGAAATTTACGTAAAGGACGCGAGCGCCACCTTGATTGACACTATTGCTCAACGCTCTGATGTGCTTAAGCTTCGTGCAGAAAACAAACAAGCAAAAATTTTGCCCGAAGTAATCCAAAAATTCGAAAGCAAACGTTCAGGAAAAAATTTGGAATGGGGTCTTGAAATGATCAGCGTTCAGGATGTTTGGGACCAAGGCATTAACGGTATTAAGAAAATTTTATAACTTAATTCTACTAAAATTTAAGTCTATACATAACTTTTTTTAAGTTATTTTATAAGTTATATGAATTATATTAAATTATGATCAATTTTTGTATTTTTAAATACTTTCTAGGTACTGGAGCCCGAGTTGGCATCCTCGATACTGGTAAGCTTAAAAAATTGATGTTTTTTGTATAAATATGAGTTTTTTTCTTGTACTATTTGCTAAATGCTTTTGATAAACTATTGTTAGGCGTTATGTGGACACACGAGACACTTCGGGACAACTATGTTGGAGAGTATGGTTGGTTTGATCCTAATCAAGGGACCCCAATGCCTGTGGATTCAGGATACCACGGAACCCACGTTATGGGTACCATTGTAGGACAGGATGGTATTGGAGTGGCTCCAGGAGCCGAATGGATGGCTTGCCAAAACATTCCTGGAGCGGAATATGAAGATTTAGTTTGTGGTAAGAACCATGGAGATGATGATTTGATGGTTTGTCTTACCATCAAAAGCTATGTTAAATACCACAATTTTTGATGGGAATGATCTTAAACATGAATTGTACTATATTAGGTGAATTTATGGCTTGTCCTACCCTCTATGACGGAAGCGATCCGGATTGCTCCCAGGCCCCTGATATTGTTTCAAACAGTTGGTAAGTTGCAAATTCTGACATAAGATTTGCTAATTATTATTAATTACATATCATTATTTATATATGAGTCAGTTTTTATTAATAATTTGCTTATAGCAATTGATAAGTTTTGAGGACACAATTCGATCAAAATTTAACATTACTTTTTTTGCAGTTCTATAAACATTAATATTTTAATTATAATTTAATTTCCACGGATTTTGTTAATTAGAGAATGTTTTTTTCAACAGATAGAGCACAAATCAAAATTTCCGAACGTACTATGTTTTGAAGTGGAAAAATTGTGAATTTCAAAGATTCAAATGAGTTTAAATACTATTGTGTGAAAATTGAGTGGACATACTGTAAATTCATATATATTTTTTCTAAATTTTAGGGGATATTCTGGTGGTTCGCCTTTCTTTGACGTCGTCTTTGATGCTTGGGATGCTGCAGGCATTGTGTCAATTTTTTCTGCTGGAAATTCTGGACCAGGATGTACTACTGGAGGTTACCCAGGAGACTCTGCCCACCCAAAATTAATTACAGTTGGGGCAACAGACGTCAATGATGAGCTAGCAGATTTTAGCAGTCGCGGTCCCTCTCGGTTTGGAGTAATTAAGCCAGGTAAATTGTCTTAATTATTACTTAATTGTATTAAGTAATTAATAAGTAATTAGTAAATAATAAGCTAAAACACCAATTATTTCACCAACCAAAATTTTAATACTCAACTTTTTGTTTCTCAAAATGCAATGCTACTTTTTACTTACTACACGATACTTTTGCCAATCTCTACAACCACTTAGCTCAAATTGTTAAAATCTAAGTGTAAAGAAAGTATATCAAAATAGTTTGTTATCACGTGATGTTAATAACACCTGAATTTATAGACATCGCCGGTCCAGGTGTTGACGTGCGGTCGGCGTGTACTCCAGGAACAAGTTCATATTGTACACTGAGCGGAACCAGCATGTCGTCACCACATGTTGCTGGTGTTGCAGCATTGATTTTCAGTGCCGATCTCTCTGCTACCACTGATGAAGTTGCACAATACATTTACATAGCCGCAAGAGACTCTGTAAATATTTTTATACCAAAATTTGTTACTTAATTTTTTGCATTGACACATACTTACACTATATTTATATAGGTTGCCGAAACTGGAAGGGATTGTGGAGATATTCCAGAATCGACTTACCCAAATAACCACGTTGGACATGGTCGCCTAACTGCTTATTCAGCTTTGATTCCATTCAACGCCAGAAAATAAACGCAAACATTGAATTATATAAAAAATTTAACAAAAATTGTTGCAATAAATTCATTTCATGATGTAAAAATTTATTGATGCTGTGATGAGTTGATCCGTTAGTGCATTTCATTATTAATACGCTAATTATAATTACTATAAATATCAAAAAATGTAGCTCATTGGGGTACGTCTTTGGCTTACGTAATTCAATTCAATAACTATATTACGACGTTAGTAAATCTATTTAGAATTTGGTGTTATAATTAAACTTGAAACTTTACGCCAACTTTTGACACAACGTATGACAAATTTTGTTTAGAAATAAAGCAAATTTTGCAGCTCTGGGCAATATGAGCCTGTATTGACGGTACTCCCTACTGTTGCCTGTCCGAAAATTTCGATACTTTCAACTGTTCAAGGACGCGCATAATTTCATCAAACTAAAATTGCTCCTAAATCAAGCATTTTATCATTTCAAATCATTTTAAAGTTATGATAAAACTGGTGGTAATGTGACATTATAAAATTTTAATTGCAAAACAATTTAAGTGTTTCCAACCAAAATTACTTATCACCGGAAACAATTTCTACAAAAAGGAGATAACATTGGCCAATTAATTAAGTACCTATAATAACTTTCGCTGACACAAAATTCGAAGCCGATCCTTACCATGTTTAAAATTTTGGGCTTCACGTTTATGGTAGCACTACATGTTAGCGCAACCACTGTAAATGACAGGACCAAGTTGCCCGGTGGTTAGGCCTTTGATACCTCTTCACCGGTAACCTGAGATCGAGATCCAGCTTTGCCTTAGAGAGAAAAGTGCTGATCTCGATCACCCCAAGATAAAATTGCGAAAGGCCGATAAGCATACACGCTCCAGAGCTAGCAGAAGGGGTGACAGCAATTTCATCGGAGTAGACTATCGACTACTAGCTCATATGGGAAATCTGCATATGCAGATCGATAGCGTGGACGCGTTAGTCCAACCAAGGAGTTTCATAGGATAGAATCCTAACTCTCTGCGTTAAGGCACCTGGATCCAATGTGATGCTTTGACAAGCGGCATCCTGACTCCGATAATGTGCGGAGACGATAGGAAAGGTATTGGCAGTGTGTCCACTGGAGTTACTGCAATGGACCCGTCTGTAGCCTCAGCGGTGTGGGTAGAAGTACCACCTCCCATTAAAATACATACATAACCCCTGCAAATTTTTCACTTAAACCTATTTAATAGCTTAAATTTATTTTAATTTTTTAATTTAAATTTTAATTTAGTTTTAAATAACTTAAAAAATTACTGCGAGGAAATTATATTTTCATTAGCCTAGAATCACCAAGTCAACTTCTATTGACAAATTTACGTCGTAATCCCAATGCAAATACATGATTGGGAATAAATTAAAGAAATTTGTTAGGTGCAAATCTGCACAGCTTTTTGTTGCGTTACATTAACAACACCCCTATATTTAGACAATTTTGGCCCTGCTACTAATTTTGACTTTACTGTATACAAATTAGCCGTCGAGCTCTTTAGTATAACAATTGACTTATGATACTCTAGCTGTAATGGCATTTGGTAACATTTACTCTACATTGTTCTTACTAACACAATAATTTTGACATGTTGAGCTTGGGTTTGTCATATATCAATAAAATGAACTTGGTAAGTTACAAGCAAAATATATTCTTTACGTTAAAAAAAAGTAGTATACAACAGCTTTATTATATTTATATATGGCTTTACGATTTTACACGTCAATAAATTTTTATGTTTGTAAAATATGGCATTACTTGACATACGAAATTGAGACTTTCCCGAACCTTTAATAACACAACCATGTTGGATATGCTTTGGCTAACAGCTCATTACGCTTTAATTGCTTCTGACACAAAAATCAACAACAATAACATTGGAAATCATAAACAACTGTTTTAAAACTAGAGTTTGAATTTATAATGCAATATTTTAACCAAAGTCATTGACGTTTCTTAAAGCCTGGATATTTCAATCGCTCATTTCAATTGCCTGGACATTTCAAATGAGGATGAGCTAATAAGGAACAAAAGTCACCAATTGATTTTTAGGTAAATCGAAACTTGAAAATTCAAAAATCTGTTCCAAATATCTTTTTAATGGATTAGGAAAATTATTGCAGTAGAACATAAGTTCATTTGTACTATTACGTATCCAACATTCGTATTTTTTATTATGCCAAGGCTACTCAAAAATTCACCACTGTTATTATGTTTATTTTGCAATTTAATGTAAACAAAGTTTAAGTTGTAACATAGGTAAAATTTTTACAAATCTTCATGGTGCCATATTTTCACCTGAAATATAATCAAAAATAAACATTAGATTATATTAGTTACAGATAGGTAAACTCAGGTGATACTTGATAAGTAAATTTTACCTGTATTGCATTCATATTTTGTATGCCAGCAGTATATTCTTCTATATTTTCCACTTGGATTCCTTCAGGATTTGAACATGGAATTCTATCAAAGGGATATCCGGCAGGTCGAGAATCAGGGTACCTTTCGCCAAGTACCCCACACCAAATGGGCGCCGAGGAACACTCACCAGGAGATTCTTGACCAATCAGGGCCAAGTCCTCAGTTCCTTCAGTTACCATAGCAAACAAGTCGAACGTGAACCCTTCAAGTGTGCCCTTGGGCAGGAGCAGATGCCTTGGCCACCCACATCCACAATAATTTTCAGTTGAGTTCAAATTTTCTAGCCAAGAGTTACTAGGTATTGTCAACCGTGAATCCAACGATGAACGTCGAATTAAATTCAATCCGGAAGTCACTAAACAACAGTAAATGAAATATTCATAAAAATATAATAATAAATAAATATTAATAAATAATTATTTAAAGCACGATGTAAGTTACAGTTGATTTTTTATCATTAAACATCAGCAAATTTATATAGGTTAGCAAAATTAGCCTGAACTTACAATTAGTGGTAAAGGTATCCATCGTGAAAAAGAGCTTGTGTTGTTCCTCCATTGAGATCCTTTCTCCAGATGAATCAAATCTTGGCGCCATAAAAATTCGAACTGTTGCCGGAAAATTGTCGCCTTCAGTTGCATTCTTAGGATAANTATATATATATATATATATATATATATATATATATATATATATATATATAATAGTCAGTTGATCATAGATGTTAAACTTACCAATAGTAACCTGTACTCAAATGGCTCGTAATCAAGCTGTTTAGAGCATATTCGCACAGTTTTATTTGTAAGCCAGTCGAGGCCATAACTAAGGTTAAACTCTTGTTGTGCCCAGTGTGTCTTCAACACATTTAAATTTGAATCCGAATTTTCTTGATATACTTCGAAACGAAGCAAATTCACTGCATCCCATCGCAACGGAAATTCTGACTACATTTAAATAGCAAAACAATATTAAAATTAAATTTAGAGTTTGGAAAACAGTAACATTGTAAATTGCGTATACATGCTTGTAACGAGTAACTCCTCATGCTTATTATGGTTTACACAAAATTTTGCTATAATAAATGATTAACTATTTTTGAATTAATACAAGATGCATTACCCCTGTAGGCGAATACGGCTCCAGTCTCTCCTTGTGTGCCAACATGATGTTATTAATGGTTTGATGGTAGGGGTAGAAAATTGTGTCTCTCATTGACATACTAGTTGCAGTCATGACTCCGAGCTATGTAGGGTAATTTTAAAATAAATGCATGTTAATCATTGTAAAGTCAAACAACACTTGTCTTAACATAGTAACTAAACATTGATTGACATGTAAGTTCATCTTGTAACTGGTATGCCTGATATTTAATAAAATTTTGGATATTAAAATATATATATCTATATATATATATTAAATATATATAAATAACTTCAAATACGAGTATTGTTTTTTTCAATTTATTTGATTAGTTTTGTTTTTATTCGCTGTTTTTATATGGCCACGTTACCTCTCCTGTTTCAAGCTGCGGATCCATCGATGCCGAAATTAAGAAGTGAAGCAAATTGTGCGGTTCAGGTCCGTATAGCACTGGGTTTATCGGCTCAACGGACTCGATAGAGTCACCGATAATATCGATACCATCAAAAGTTTGAAGAGGTACAAGCGATCCATTTGCCTGAAAGTAAGTTAGGAAATTTACCACACGGAATTTGCTTCTAAATATGTAGAATACGGCATTGATTTAGGCAGACAGAATGCTTTGCAACAGATTACTAACGTGAATCATGTAGTCGTCTTCTATGGCTGCAAGAATGGTCTGTAGGTATGACAGCTGCTCTTCAACCCTTATAACGAACACATCCTGTAATTTCAATAACACTAAATGTAACAATTTGAATTGCTCAAAAGCATTTAAGAGTTTTTAATTGTAGTTTTAAGTCAATGGTGTGAAAATATTATAGATAATATTATTATAGTAATATATAAATATATAATATATATAATAAATAAATTTATGTTTTGATTTGTTGATAAATTAAATGTAAAATTATTATGTTCAAGTAACTTACAACGAGCGGAGTTCCTTCGACGCGAGCTGTATAATTTACTGAAGCGGCAGCATCAGTAATATGAGAGTTGTAGCCAATCATGGGAGCGCCATGATACATTTCAAAAGGAGTCAACTCTGGCATGCCATTCGTTATTCGTTCAGAAATGTACCTGGTAAATCAAAAATACAGTAATATAAATATTACATATTTAAATAATTACATTTAAATTAGATTTATTAATTAAAAAAAACCATTTGCATTGGTTGGTTAAGTTATTTTGGACAACCTGGCTAGGAATTCGTGATGCATAAAATAGAAGAGCTCCCCGCGGCGATCTCCGGTAGAATTCTTGGCATGATGTAGGTGCCAGAAGTAGTGATGAGCATTAGCAAAAACGTCTTGCCGAAAGTACCATAATGTATTTTCTATTCCGTTATCCTCTCCGATTGATTCATCTGAGGTCACACACTCATCCTAGAACATATGTTTTGTAGTTAAAATCATAACTAAACACAATTCTCTGTATTTTATTGAAAATATTTGCTAGCACATAAATTAGTTCTACCGCTTCGCAAGCTTGCGTAACTTAGTTTTTGAAAATCGTATCAGTTAAAATGAGCGTTTAAAAGCAAATTTATGTCAAGCAGTTCAAAATTTGCTTCATTTCTTACGTTCAAATTTCTATTTCTAGCTAGTTCTAAGTCTTCATGGCCAAACATATGATCGGGCAAGAGTTCAGGCAACGAAATTTTTAACTTGAGTGTTCTCAGTTCTTTTGAATCGATGCGCGCTGCCAGCACTGCATGCAACCAAGCCTTCCGATTAATTCCAGGATAGTCACGAAGTGCTTCAGCCAGCAACAAAAAGTGATCAAATGTGTCTTGTGCTAAATTCAAATTTTATGTATCATGTTATATGTATGTATGCAATCAAAGTATGTATCATTTTATATATTTATTATGTAAATTTTATTCAGTCATTCATATTTTCTAAGCTGCGTACCCAAGAGAGAAGCCTTAATTTCATTGAACGCTTTCTTGTGATTCTTGTTCATGCTCGAGAATGGTTGAGCAGGAGTTATTAATTTTGTAACCAACTCGATATCGACATTTGCATCAACAAAGTTTGCCGAGTCTTGATACATATTGTTTTTTAGGTCAATGTCAACGTACCTTCCTGCAATTAACTGATCAAACAAGCTTTGCGACTCTAAAAAAATGGTCAACATTAAATTTAACTAAACAAATTTGTCAAATTTGCTTACCATTGTTAAGCACAAAGTTTCCGGCAACGCATTTGCAAGCTAGAAAAGCAAACAGCACGATATTCAATTCCTTCATGGCTTAATTTTTTAGATTATTATTTAGTTAGCTGATTTAATTTACTCTAAACCCCAAACCTTTATATTGAATTTTATCAGGTCCACTTCAGAAAAATATCCGTAACTATGAATTGGCAAACGCTTTGACATTGATAATACGAGGTATATCGCATTTTAGTTATTTAGAATGTCAAAACTATTTGCACGTTTTATGATAAAATAATCACGTACACCATCGAAGTCCTCACGTCATCGCCATCCAAGTTGTAGTTCAGGTGGCAGGTCAAAATGAATTAAAATTGTAAATTTACAAATTGTTTTCATTGCGGTACGCCAATTTTTTGTTAAAAATGATAAAGTTGGGGGAAAAAAAGTATTCAAATAACACTATACAAGGACTTCCGTTCTTATGTCTAAACTTATTAAAGTAAAACTTCCGATATAATTTAAAAGAAGAAACAAATTTTCTCGATCTTATTTTGGATACTTTCAAATTCAACTGACCTAAAACCTAACGACAATTGCAAACAGCTCGTAAATTAATTAATTCTCAACATAATTCTACGACTAAAGCTTAATACATTAAACATTACTACATTGCACTTCAAAATTTATGTACACACATGTGTGACCTATAACTCTTGTTGATTATAACTTACGTTAAATGTCAAATAAGCGATTGGTCGACTGATTGATATGTCAAAACTCATAACGCTATTTAGCGCAAGTAAACAATTATGATTTTACAAAGTTGTATAACTATGAGATATTTCAATTATATAAGAATTCGTGTATAAATTAGGAATAAAATATAATAAAAAAAATGAATTAAATGAACAGTAGAACATTATTGTGAAGATTAGACCACTGATATTAAAATATAACTAATTTTTTAAGCATTATAAATCAGACCCAAACAAACACATTGCTCACCTCACTTTCTTAACAATACCTGTCTTACCAGACATTAAGACTTCAGTCTTAAACAAATTTTGAGTTTATTAAATATTTTCTCAAAAAAGGAAAAAAAATCGCTTTTGCTGTATAATATTATATTCACTTCATCATATTTTGGTCAAAAATAATTCATTATTAATAAACAAATTGCCGAACTTGGCTGGAAACCAATTCGTTAGAGCAATTGCGCAAAATATTGCTATACACTATTTTATTATAGAAAAGAAAAGACATTTTGAATTTGAAACTTTGTCGGAATTCCATACGTAATTTACAGTTTTTGTGTGCATAACTTAAATCCAGGTGATTAACTCTTGGAAATCCTGCTTTACGTTATTCATACAATTAAAGGCGGAACGCAATTAAAAGCCCTAACCGCAAGCCCTGTGAGAACCTGTTTTACACCCCTGAACTTCCCAAAAATATGAAAACTGGTATTACCATAGGGATTTCCCCTGGGGTAGTTCTGAGGGCAACTGAGTGTTGACTGTTTGTAATTGCATAAACTTTCTCAAGGTGAAGGGTAATTAGTTTGATTTTGTTCCTGTTGCTTCAAGAAGTTGTGTTCCACGTAAATGCAATCAGAACATATACACGAGGGAAAGAGTTTATTGGAATCCAGAATATTTGTTTCAGTTGAAAGTCCAAGTTCGAAAATGAGTTCTGCCAAGGACCCTCCTATGCGACTTACCTGCCTAAATCCGGAAACCAAAGGGCCCCTTACCGTAACTTTCCACTTTGGAGCCTTCGAGCATGAAATTTATGGAAAATGGGGAAGACTAACCGGTTCTTATCAACTATTTAACACCGGAGCGTAAGTCAAATTTAGAAATAAGGCACTGTATAATAGAAGTTTAGGTGAAGTATTTACAATAGTTTTGTGTTCCGGAATTCAATGTAATAAAAAACTTTTTTAGCAGAAAATTTTGTCATAATCATTAAATTAACACCACCAACTTGTCCACCATTAAAAAAATTTCTGTTAATTTACAAAGTGGATATCCTTGCAAACACATGTAAACAACTAACTTATACAAATATTAAAAAAACGTCCCAATACTTAATTTACTTTATTTTTATTTAAATTTACAGTATACTAAAATTTATCCAATGAAGTATGTTTTTGCGGCAAACGATGTTTAAATTTTATTGTGCAAATACAGTGAAAGTTTTAAATTCCTATAACGCATACCTCAAAAAAAAAAGTAAAACTATTACAGCGAAATTTATTTAGTACATTTATTTAGTACCAGTGTAATAGAGTCGGCACACGAAACATTGAAAGCCATATGTTTCTAAACAAAACAAAATGTTGAAAGAACATGGTGGTACGCTTGTATTTTGAAAATATTTGTGTTTTTTGATATACTAATTCTATCTTTATGTTAATTGCGAGAAAAAAATTCAAATAATATATGTCATTATATTACATAAATCTTCTCAATACATTCTCGAATTTTACAGATCCTATCCTATTTCAAATTACTTTGAACTCAGCAAAGAGGAACAAGACAAAATACTAAAGTCAGCAGCAAAACGCTATCGCTACTTAGCTCCCGACTACGACGATGAAGACTTATTCAAGCAAGTTTTTCAGGGCATAGTCGCTACGGCCCTTTGCTGTCCCCGTATCGACGTCCATTCTGAACCATACGACATCACCGTAGAGTACATGGGCCTCGCGTGCTACACTGATGACTCTCTTGAAGATCACGCTATTATGAAAGATGCATCCGGCTCCTATCGTATGCATATCAAGGAAGTACAACGCTACGAACAGAATCCCAAGCCTTGGAAAGAGTTCCTCAATGACGATGAGGAGTTTAAGTTAATCACAAAACGCACTATGGACATACTTCCCGATGGAGGGGCCCTTGTAATAGCAGCCAATCGCATTCGAGAGAGGATCAAGGGCCTATACGACAACGAAGTACCCGTTGAGTTCAAATACGTAATGGCCGCCACCGGTGCCCCTATCGAAGGCGGACTGCTAACTTACAAGGGGGAAGGGGACCTACCCTTTAGTGAACGAGCCCTTCAGCGTATCCGAGGATATGAAGCAGGGATGGGATCCTTTTTGGAAATGGCAGCTCTCCTTCAAAAATTCCCTGTTCCGCTCAGTATTCGTAGCACTGTTGCTTTCGGGCTGCTACAGGAGGGCGTGAGGGACTTTGGGGGACTTAGTAATGACATCGTTGGCCTTGCGAAGGACGTTTATGAGGAAGCTACCTACAAGAACATTATACTGCGCCGAGTAGTTCGTGAAGGCATTACACTAGAACAGGGATTTAATGATCTTCTCAAAGATCTGAAAGACGTGGTGCAGGATTTGGGTGTTATTATGCAGTTCCTGTTGGAAACGTTTCCGGATGACAAAGGGTTGGCAGGGTATATTGACGCAGCGAAGACGCTCTGTGACGGTCAAACTATCGGATACGTGTTGTCATGTCAACATAAAGGTCGATATGTACCCAAGGACTTTGGAATAGAAGTATTAGCTTCGCTAGAATAGCTTGCCTAAACAATTCTAGTAGTATTATATCTTTATTATATTAACCTCAACAACTCTTCAGTTAGGTTTCACTAAATTTAAACTTAACTAAATTTCATTAAACCAGTTTTAATCGGTAGTAAGATACGATAGTGTAGATATATGATTGTAGTCAATTTACGTCTAATCTTTATATGTAAAAACATTATAATACGTAATATTACTGAAATTTCGATATAACTTGAATATACGTGAATATACTTGAATAACATTGAAAACATAATATTCATGCATTCGAGTTATTCTATCTGTTCCATAGTCGCGATCCGTAGGGAGCGGAAATAAAATCAATATATATATATGTAAAACAGACTCCTGGTAAATATATAAATTGCCCCTAAATACAAATATTTGAGTTTTAGTAGCGGAAATAAATACAAAACGAGAATAGTTATGAAGAAGTAAGTGAGACGAGGAAACAAATTTCTTTAATTTTGTAATCGAATTACTGGCAATATGGACTTTTTAATTGACTATAATGATATTTACCCAATTTTTATTTGTGCGACAAACGAGTGTCGACATGTAGACCCCAAACTAGTAAAGCAAGATTAAGTTATAAGGTAAAGTTTGCTTACAAATATAATGGTATATAACGCTAACTATAGGTTATCTAATTTCACCGTTATTAAACAACTCTATTGCACGTAAATAGACTTAAATGCAAGAAAGTGAAATTTTAATTGCTTGATATAAAATTTTTTGCAAAATCACTAAGAAATAAGATTCAACTTCATCTAACAGAATATAGGAATACGTGTGATACATAGTATACCCCCATGGTAGCTGTTATTTGGAAGATTTTAGAGTTTTCAATAATTAACTGCCAAATATATAATTATTTTATCACATTGGGGTTATCAATCAGATTAGAATTTGAAAGTTACTTTTGAAACGAAACCTAAAATATTACTATTAGCAGTTGCCTTTATCTGTATTTTTTCCTTTTTGTTATTGGGCGACAGCATTTATTTGTTGTACTTTTCATTTGCGAATTGTAACAATTACTTTGCAAAGAAACAAACAATAAAAAACAAAAGAATTAAAACTCACCAAACAAATAATTAAAAATAATTAACCAAAACAATTAAAAAACAATTTTTTACTTCTCCTCACTTCATTTGAATTGTGAATTGTAGCGCTTAAAAAATCGTCAAAGAGTGGAATTTTTGCCTTTTGGTATTACTGAATGTAATACCCATTAAAAAGTACCTAAAAAACTGGGTTGTTTGCAAATTGAGTTGATTAGGTATTTTTTGTTAACGACAGTTGCAAAAAGTGACATATACAAATGGAGCTTGACAAAGTAGAGATGTGAAACCACATGGGAATTCCCGTATGTTAGTAATACTTCAAAGTAGATAGTCAAAAAAAAATGTGGGAAGCAAAGTAACTGGAAGTGTAAAAGTCTCAAGGTGAAGCAGTCAACAGTTTTAATTGAGCTAGGCAGTGAATAACCTGCTCAAGATTTTACAGCCGGTTTTAATTTGTTGTTGCACAAACTGACTCTCCTACAGAAAACAGAGCACTTAAATATATTGTTTAGATTTAATACTCATATTAACAGTTCGAAAGCACTAAAAAAATAAACCACAAGCAGGAAAAGTATTGCGTACTTAACCTGAAACTTTACTGGGAAAATTTAGTCTAGGAAATTGAAGTAGTTTTGGAATTTCAAGTGAGAAGAATAATTTTTATAATTTGAACCCAATTATCAAACCCACGTGGTGAGAAATTAAGATAGGAAAACGCGCACGTTTGTGAATACTTCGCAACCACTACTCGGGTTTCTATAAAAAAAATTATTTTTCAGCCATTGTGTGCAATTAAGTGTTTTAGTAAAACTAAATTCACAAGAAATAAAATTTCTATTTAAAAAATACCTAAATGCTTCGCTTTCTCCCAAACCCAAGATTAATTTGCTAACAGTAAATTTGATGAAACATCTAATTAGTAACTTGATATAAAAGAAAAGTATATTAGAATTTTTGAGTTACTTTAAAAACGAAACATAAAATTTTTCCCTTATTTACTTACCGTCGTGTACTAAGCTATGCAAATTGCAAAACCTACCTATATGGCTAGGTGCATACCAAAGGTCTCAAAAAATAGCATTCGTTGGAAAACATTATTGATTCTTGCATAAAAAATAGTAGTGGTGCCTACTGAAGGATGTTTTTAAGTAATTGCGCAAAACTTTGAATCAGTTTGTAAAAAAAAAGCTCGTTAGAGTTTTCATTTGCTTATTTTATTTTGCAAATGAATTTCCTGAAATTTTGCAAAAGAAATGAAATTCTTTAAGTTCTATAAGAAAACTTTTTACATTTACATGTGAACCCCAATTAGAGTTATTATTTCCTAATTAAGCACGGCAACCGGTTAAAATAAAAGTTTAATTATGAGAAGTTGCCTTTTACAACTGAGAAACACGAACCCTGTAAACATGAATGCTTCTAGATATATTTACCAATACTAACAATTTTTTGGTTAAACAAAAACCCAGAATTATTACTTAATTGTCCACTAAATACAATTATAGAACTCTTTGCAGTTTC
>VYYI01000444.1:0-31538 GCA_021029175.1 Bilobella aurantiaca
GGTGATAAAGCATTCTTGCTTTTAGCAATCTAATTTCAGAACCAGGCAATTTAAATACGTGATTAATTTGAAGGCTACTTGAGTTTAAAATTGAGAGTATCATCCGTGACAAAACGTAAATGCTGACACGATGTGCCTAGGGGAAGCTGCATTTACCTGAATGGTTTATATTTTGAAAATGAATTTCCATACTTTTACGCTGGGAAATTTGAGCTTTCATTTATGTTATAATTTCCTTAATTTTTTCAGTACTTTTGGTGGATAATCCATACTTTCAATTTGTGCTTACGGTGACACAGTTGACATGGGTGAATAATTTGTAAATTGCCTTAAAAACCTTCACTTGCTGGTAAACTATGCCGTGCGTGTTCTTAAAAGTCCTTTTGCGTAATTATCAACAGAAAGCGAGGCTAGATGTCAAAATTAACTACAAAATTTTACACACATCAATGTTGGGTCATTTTCATTACCCTAACGAATTTTGGATTTGTAATTTTCAAAAAACAATAGGAAGTGTTTAGCTAGCAATAATTAATCACCCAGTGGGCCTACATCTCCATTTCAAATGAGTAATTCAGTCAGCCATCAACGTCAGTATTCCGGAACTTCAATGTATTTTCTAGCGTAGCACGTAGCACCCCGTATAAGGACATTTGTTGCGGAAAGCAAACAATAGAATTGTGGAACCCTCTTTCTACTGACATTTCCGCAGTTTTGTAATTTAATCTAAAGTTTAAAACGCCTAAGGAAAATGATAGTTAATTGCTTTGATTTATCCCTGTCAGAAATTAATTTGTTTATCATTGAAAGTGATGAATCCGTAAGTACTAATGAAATGGTACACAAAGCTTACATTGCTCCAATTGCCTCTAAACGCCGTCAATTTTAGATGGTCTTGAAATATAACACCTCTTAAGACACAAATAAGCAATTATTAAGGTATTTATGAAGTTAAAAGTTATGAAACTTAAGGCATCTATTACAAGAAATCTGATGAATCTTCTTCCCAATGCCAAAAACCAAGTGTCATTGAATTTAACAGAACAATTTAAAAATTCTTTCAACCCCATTAGATACTTTGTTGAGATTTACCTTCCCTGTGGCGAACTTTTACTTTATTATTAATGTTGATTCTTAGAAATCATTATAAGATGGGGAAGATTTATATTATAATTAGAGTACTTACCCAGTGCGATGATGATTGCAAGCGTGCACGACGTTAGAAGCGCTTGAAGCACCCGCCGTTTTCTGCACATTTTTCCTCTGTTTACAGATCGCAATTCTATAATACTGCGCACGCGCTGGCTCGATTCACCCCTGCATTGCTGTCCGACGCACCTTCAGCACTTTACTCGCTGCGATTATGATATCTAAACATATCTCAAAGAAAATAAACCAAATAAACATAAATATCCTGAATAAGATTGTCCCGAGGCTAAATGGAAAGTCAAAATCATATTTTTTCTTGCCACAAAATTGTGTCATCAATGATTTCCTGCGTTTTTTTTAGTTAAAATATTACAGGAGTTAGTCTAAATTGATTTGACTTCCGGCAGAACGCAGGTACATTTTTATGTTAGTGAGTTAACCTATTTAACAAGCTATCATTTTTTATTCTCGAAATGAATTAAGTTGGATTGGCAATTGCATCAGTTGCGACGGATTCTTCTTCGACTTTCGATCAATTCAATTTACACACTTTAGCATCAAATAAGGATATCACAAAGATTCAGCATTAAACTTTCCCTTTCATCTAACTTCTGTTCTTAACTCAAGATGCTTACAAAATTAGCATATTTCCATCCCCCCACCACTCCCAACCACAATTCTAAATGTGAATGATAGGTGAAAACTAATTGAAAACATTTTAACTGCAAAAATCTATTAAGAATCGTGACGTTGATCTTCATCTGGTCGTGATGATACCCTTCCAAATTAGATCAAAGTAATCTTGCACGGAGGTGTCAGTTTCAGAGCGATTTAATTGTGAGACAACATTTGCAATCACGAATTGCTTTGAATGACTACTGCGACATAAGCATAATATCCTATCATTCTTTTTCCTTTATGAATTGATATAATTTAATTAAATATTGATATAAATCAAGCAGACAAGACGAAAATTTTACAATTATTTTTGGTACTTTCTAGTATCAGCATAATTTTAAATTTCCATTCTTCGCTTAATGTTTCATTGAATTGAAACCAACTGCATGCCTAATAGTGCTTAAAACAAACTTCATTGATTAAATAACGCTTGTTTTAGCAATGACGCTTCAAATGTTCAATGCACTTGGAATTCTACTCATGAGCTTGGAGAGATCAAAATCATGAACAATGTCCGTACAAGTGAAAGGATGAGAGATGCGCTGCAATGATGCAAAATCCTTTGAATGTTCCTGAATCATTGTCTATTTCATGTCCCTGGTGGCTAAAACTGACTTGAGCACTTTCTGCCACGCAGCATCACTCTTCCCATTTAATCTGATCTGAAGGAAGAGGATCTTTTGCCAAAGCCAAGATGCCCCAAGACATTTGATGGGTTAATAGGAACAAAAGGAGGAGAAGCCAGTTTTCCATTTCAAGATTCTTGTTTATCTGCAAGAATGCATTGTTTAAATGTTACGACTAACGCATTGTTTGGAGGAAGAAGAGGAAGGAAGGGAAGGCGGAAGGAAGGGCCTCTAAAAGAGATATGCTTCTTTGACTTTCTGAGAATTTCCATTAGCAATTAGCGTCCATCCTTAATTTTAAAATTGAAAAAAAGAGATCTCATGGGGTCACGGAATTTGTAACTCAGTTTCTAAAACGGAAAGTAATCAAAAGTAACAAAGCTAAAACAATTGTATTTCAATAATTTACAAAGTGATAGCTTGACCTTTGTTTCCCGAGAGCAGTGTTTCAGAAAAAAAAATGAAAGTGAAGATTGTAGTCGCAGGGATTCTCACGTTTAAAAGACAATCAACTTGAAACTTTTACCTTTTTTGCCATCAAAATTTACTTTTGCCGCTTTAGAATTTACTACATTGTGCTTACGTTTTTCAAATTAAAATAAAATCTTCTTTAAATTGACTTTCTATCTTGAACTTATTTTTGTATCTTTAAATTGTGATGCTCACCAATATCACAACGACATCGTCGAATCTCTGGAAACTTTCACATAAACTCAGAAGCTATGTTGTATGAATTTCAAATTCACTGTAAATCCATTTGAACATAGACAACTATTTTGGACAGGAATATGAATTGTAAATGTAGAGAATGCGGCGCTTGTTAAAGGTGTTTGAACAGAGAAGTAAGTTAATGATGTGGATGTAAATCTAATGACAGAAGTGGGCCAGAAGATGAAGTTGAAAAAGGAGAATGCATGAGGCGACTGAGTTGGAAATAAATCTTGTCGTTTCTTCCCTTGGCATGGCACTTACTTCCTTACAAGAATCCTTTATTGTTGCCATTTCCATCCCAGGGAGCATTGTTGCGTTTACTTTAATTCACATCTACGCAAAGGAATAGTAAAAACCTTCAAATAAGTAACGAGCGATGTAAGCTATGCATGGACCATTGGGTGGGAACTGGGAACTTTATTATAATTTCTGAAAAGCCAATATTTGAAAGATTTGATTTAAAAAAAATTCCAAAATTAGGGTAACCATTTTGGTAAACCATTTTTAGTGATGATTTTTGTTCAGTAACTCTACATTTTCATATAGAGTCACAATTATTAAGTAGCGTATTAGCTGCTTAATGTGAATGTTCTGTCCATCCGTCTGTTTGCCGGTCTGGTTGCGCGATAACTCTCGAACGGGTTAACATTTTTCAAATCTGTTTTATGATGTTTTCAAGGATCTAAGCGACTCCAGACCATCTCCCCTTATTGAAATGACAGTCAAAGCCAAAAAATCGGTTTTACGGGTTTCTGCTAGTTTTGCATAAATCGAAAATCTGACCCCTTCAACCATTTTAGGATGAGCTTGTAATTGACCCCAACCCGACAATTTGATTTTTTCGTGGTTTTCCTAGTGTTGCAGGAAAGTATTTTGATACCAGTACAATACGCTACTTAAATTACGTGCGCTTGTAACGGTTTATTCTCATTTGAATTTTTTAAACTTGCTATTACTTTCCCTTGTACGAGAGAAAGCAGAGATACAGCAGCAGCAGCATTTCCGATGCTGGAACTCCTAATTTGTTGTAATTTGGAAGTGTGCAAGCTTCTAAATATTTTTTCAAAATTTTCGTAACCAAGAACAAATTGATCATTCTTGCAAAAATGGCGTCCTATGGGATACCCAATTTAAAAACGGGTGTCAACAAATTCAAAAATCTAAGTACCTTAGTTACGGGGGACTTGAAGGTGTCACAAAATTCTGGACATCCTTCTTGACACTTCCGGTCAATCTTAACCTTCGGAAACAGAAATCGACCGATAACTTTTTTGATTATCGTTCCTCAAATAGTTGGACCTACTTCAGGGTCACCCTGTATAAGAAAAGAAAGTTTTCTCCGACTAGAATTTTATTATTTGAATTTTTTCCCTTTCCTTTTTATGATTTTTCAGGATAAAGTATTTTCGTTGTTTTGTTTTTGCTATTACGATTGAACATTTTTTTAACATAATTCAAATTCCAGTTTGTATTTAGGTACTTTAAATCTGGATAGGACGTTAAGGGCGTGTCCCATAAATTGCATAAGCAAAATATCATCGTCTCCATTGTTCCTTAATATCAAGATAAGAGTCAATGCTAAATACGGAGGGATGCAATCAATTTCAAATCGAGCCATTGTACCGTTCGTGTTTTGCGAGGTGCTAATAATCGGCGAGCCGCATTCATTATTTAATTGCCTCAATAGCCCACATCCGCCCTGTCATGCACCTTTTGTTTGAAAATTCCGTTCTAATTATCCTACTTGGCCTTGAAATTGCTTTCCCACCCTCTATGCGTGTGGAGCCATGACACTCTGTGCGATATTTGTGTATCTGTCCTCCTTCGGTACAGTATCATTGCTTTCTATCGACAAGACAAGGTTGCGCAGCATTGTTAACTGGCGTCAAGCAATTGTTGACATATCCGCACTTCATCAGTACCCACTATCAATCAACGATTAGTGGTTTCAGGCCATAGCCCGCCTCATTAGCGGACGTTCTTGATCTAACGCTAAGGTTTCAGCCATGGCCAAAGGTTATTTAATCTAAATTTTAATCCATCTCTGTCGGAACAGATCTAATTGTCAGTTCCTTAAATAATGACATCGCAACTGAATTTTGAAGTTTTGCTGATTGAGTCTGGCTTTGAGTAGTAATGGCATCCATCAGGGAAGAGCCCTTGAAGTGACATGTCGTTCGTCATCATGTCTGCCCTGAGACCCGCCGTAGTTTTCCAAATCCTTCTGCAACTGACGCATGGTCAAGGCGTCCTGCATTTCCTAAACGTTTAATTAAAGGACATTTAAACGAAAACCCCAAAATTGAAAATTGAAATCAAATCAAGGAATTGGGGTAAAAATATTTTCTAGATTGCCTTGCCTTTACGTTTTGATTAGCATTACCTGGCAGATTTCTGGGAAGAGTTCTAAAATAATTTTATTCTTGAGATTAAACTCTAAAGATTTTCTAGCAAGCCTCCTTCTTTCTTGAGCTGTAGAATAAGTGGCTCCCAGTGTATGCGCTTCCTCTACCTAAAATGATTTGTTATTGATTTAAACGTTTTTAATTTTTAAAAAATGAAAGAGTAATTCACCATGAAACTAAGTACACCCTGAAGAATTGAGCCAACCGTCCAAGTTGGATTCCAGGTATCGGGATGGAAGTCGGATATTGAGAGGCAGAGGCGAGTATTCGTTTTGAATCTAAAGACTTGTAGATTTAAGGAGTGCAATTGACAAATTTAATTAATTCACCGTCCGCTTGGCGTAATCATATAGATGGTAGGAGGGCGAAAGGGAAAATGTTCTGTAAAAATTATTTTGCCATGATATATTCCACCGCTATAGACAGTACGCTCCGGCCCACGAAGAAGGTAATGCCTAGAATTGAGGTCATGCGGGCTAATTTACCAAACCTAAGGACCACGAATTAATGGCAATTTGATAACTTTCACCTTACCATTCTAAAATATTGGTGGGAAGTGGCTCGGCATGAATATAGGGAAGCGGGTCCTTTTTTAATTGCAAGTAGTCCTTCGTGAGGCGCTTAAAGGCAGGACAATTTGCCATTTTTTGTCATTGACTCCAAGTACCCATTCTATACGGCATCCTGCATCATCTAACCAATCAATCCTCGAATTTTGATTCTCAATCCCAATTCCCAACCAAACAACGCAACCATACAATATTTTTGAATACTATCATCAAAAGATTTGTTAGCATCGAAAACAATTAAGTTCTATTTTTCTATGTCAACAAGGGACGCTTATTGGAATCCGTTAATCCATTTATCTTTACCGAGCGATTCATATCACGGATCAGGCGAAAAGAAACACTATTTGTAAAATGCTTCATAATCGCTCTAATATTTGTTGGTTTTTGAAATTCTTAAATTTAAAACAAGATTTTGATGGGAAGATTGTCGTAGCTGTTCGGTTCCTTGTGGGCGTGGGGAGCTCATTGTTAGCAAGGAGCGTTGAATCTGTTCCTGCATTGTATCCTGCAGGATCTGTCACTGTCATTGTCCAAATGAGCCCCTTCTTATTTTAATTTCATGTGGCCAGGGTCTCTAGTACGTTGCCTTGGGCCATCCATTGAAAGGCCCATTTTAAGACGCTCGTTAAAAGGGCCATGTCATCATTCCTGATGATTATGCATGTTCCCCAAAGGGATCCTTACTTGATCGCCGGCAACTCCCAACACAATGGGATCTTATCACAATGAACCATTTAAGACGCATATTGCGGAAATCACAAGGTAGTCAGAGATTGATTCAGAACAATTTACAATAGCGTATGCAAGTATGCCAATGAAATGAAAAAAAAAAGCGAATTCCAGAATGATTATTGTGAAATTGCTTGACTTCCTCCATAAGCAATTTAAATCAATTTGAAAACATGCGGTATCCAAAATCACTGATGCGCCGAATGCAAGTCAATATGACCTCGTTGAAACATTTCACGTTCCGACGACGAGCGTTGACATTGCCTAATTTCTTAGACCGAATTTGAAAAAAAATGTTTGTAAGTGGTAACCAAACGTCGAAGAAGGCATTATCCCATAACTTCATCACTGCAGCATCGCTTTGATCTTACTAATCTCAACTTACATTTTCTTATCTAATCTGGAGGCTTTGCGCAAATGAACGGAGATTGAAAATGTAATGCTGACTTTTTCTTTTTCGCTTGTCAAATTGGGTCTGGGTGATCCAACGATCCAAGTACATTTTCGTCAAACAGATTCCATCCCATTCTACCTATTGCAATGCATAAATTTTTTATAATTTCCTTGTACATACTTCTCAACTGGCAAGTACTGGCCGCTACTGATATTTTGGATTTGGACAATCAGTTATATAAATTAATAAGTAAGTTGTTGACACAAATTTTTACATTACTAAAAGTGTTCCAAAACTGTGGAACTAGGACGTATGCTTGTTAGCACTTATAGAAAAATATTTCTTAAAAAAAAAGTAAAATTCAGATAAATTAAATCGCTCATAAATCAAATCTCAAACGCATCCTAAAATTTTGCTATTCACAATTTATTTATGCATGGCATTAAACCTTACTCTTGATTCTTTAAACACTGTTTTAAAGGAGCGGACGATGAACCAAATCCTACGACAGCCGAGCCAGGTTCCGAAACGGAGCCACCACCGCTGCCAACGAATGGAACGACGCATGCGGAGTGTGAGGACAATGGAAATTGCTGCTTCATGTACACATACCCGGGGAATGAGCATCGAAGTACTGGGGACGACAACGCTGCGCGCGTTTGCAACGACCTTCCAGGAATTAAGAGGGACAAGACCCACAACGTCGCTTGCTTTGACCCCTTATTCTACTCAGACTCTGAAGAGGGCATTCGACCCGACCCTGACAAGGTCGAAGCATTCTGCATCGAACATGGCCTCCCGTGCTTCTGCTCCACAAATCAACAGTGCCTCAAAATGACCTTCGTCCAGAATAATGCTAGTAAGACTTTTGCTTTAAATAAGTATATGAGTGAGTAGTCTACACGTTATAAGGCGAGTGATCTCAAGAAGATGCGTGGTTTGATCGGGCGTGCAAGCAGGTGGAGTAGCTGTTAACGATTATTGGCACGGTTCGAGAATTCGAAATCCATCCCTTCAAAACATTTTCAGTTTTATGCCATTGAAGACTAGCCAAACAAGTCCAACCCCGTACGAGACACCTCTTAAATTTTGACTATCATTTTAAATTTCTAATCTATCGATTTCAATTTACTTTTCTGTAAAAGGCTTAAAAGTCCTAAAATAAAGAAGCGAAAGATTTAATTGATGTCCAATCCAATCCATCCCTTTAAAGGTTTGATCCCTCGAAGGTTCTCCTGGCTTGTTTAGTCTGTTAAGAAACTACGACTATTGTAAAACTGATTCTCAAAATTTATCTTTCAGTTTTGAATGAAACTCGATTTTGCGGAACGCTTACCAACGTAGGGTCTGACAAAGTGGTAACTTCCGGTTGCTTTCAAGAACAAATGGAAGGATCCGCAATGACTCGAGAAGTTTGCGCTTGTGAAACTATAGCAGGAAGTTATTGTAATGCAGCTGTATCTTCTGGAATTTCCGGTTTCATTCTCGTCACAATTTTGATTGGTTTCTATTTATTATAAGTGTCAATAAGAGTAGCAGATCTTAAGCATTTGTGTTTCAATTATTTGACGCCTTTATTAGCCCTTTATTATTATTACGCAATAAAAATCGGTACAACTACATAAAGTTGATTTTGCCTGCATAGCTATAAAGATCGCAATTTCTAATCAACTATCAACTTGTCTGATTCAGATAATTGCTCTTTAAGTATTCACTTTCTCGAAGAAGGTAATTAAGATGATAGTTTGGTAATTGGTCCAAATTCTTCTTCCTAATCATTTGTGACCTATCCCATGTGGACAGCCTTCTGGACATTTTTCGGATGGAAATATTTTCATAAGAAATAATAGCTCCAGTAGAAAATATTGAAAAGAGTAAATGAAAGCGGAAATACGACCCTTGAAAACTTGTCAATGACATTGACATCGCGTATTTTAGGCAAAGAGTTCTTAAGAGCGGAAGCCCCCCGACGAATTGTCTGAAGCATTTTGGGCCCTTGCCCTCCGGAAGTTCCGGACAATTGCTTACTGGCTCTACGCGATCGCATCCGGGCGGAAGTACTGGAGGCGTATATTGAAGTGGGATTATGGTGGGGCCGATGAATCCGGAAACTTGGTGGGAATCGTGGAGAATTGGCACCGAGGCTTGAGTCGGTTCGAGAACCAAAATTCCTTTGGCGTATTGAGGGAATGGGGGACAATTGAAATTCCTGAAATGGATAAAAACGTTTAGACGCGATGTTACAATTCAAAATGAAAACGTAGGTTCTGAAATATGTTGGATTATGGTGATATCTTTTAAAGTTGTACCTCGAGCTCGATAATTTCTTCATTTCCTATAGATTGCTGGTCTGATCTTCGCGTGGGCGTGTCTGCTCTGTTACGTTTCTGCTTGATCTTCTTCTTGGCACGAGCTCCCCAGTACGTATAATTTACGGCAGCATACTCGAGCAATGCGGCAAAAACAAAGACGAAGCACATCACCAGATAAATGTCTATTGCCTTTACCTGCAAATTACAATTCAAACACATTAATGACGTCTTTTTTACTTGCAAGCATATACTACCAGTTGTAAATATCGGTTGGATGTAAATTGGTGAAGGAAAACTGTAAATGGACAAAGCGTATTAATGCTTTCCAATGTATTTCCACTACTTACATATGATATTCTAGGAAGGGACGACCGAACACCAGTACTAATCGTTGTCATTGTGAGCACTGTCGTAATTCCCAGAGCCACTCGAGCACTTGTTGCTTCATGGTTAATCCTAAGACAAATTGACGCGCAACCCTATTACATATTTATGTACCAATTGAATTTTACCAAATGCGACGCCATGCTTGAGAATTGATTCCTCAAGCATTTCCGTTCAAAATGGCTGCTATTTACTCACCAGAAGGATACCCACGACAGCATCACGATAAGAATGGAAGGTAGGTATGTCTGGAAAATGAAGTAACCAATATTCCGCTGCAACTTGAAGGATAGGGAGAGACGCTGATAAATGCCGGTTGCAAGCGTTTCTGTTCTATCGTTTGTTTCGTAGTCGATAATTGTGAACTGGGGTAGGTCAGCGTCAGTGACTCCCATTACAGGCTTGTCCTTCCAGTACATCACTACATCGGTTACTGTGTAGCCATCTAATAAGAACAGCGCTTTTGAGAAATGTACCTTTAATTACAATAAAAGCATAATTTTTCAAACTTACAACTTTCAATTTCCACAGTGCAATTTTGATTATCTGTAACAACAACAGTTTAAGCATTCTTGAAGCTTTTCTAATTCATTTTTAAAACTGTTCTAAAGAACAGTTTTAATTTTTAAAAAATTTTAGAGAAAAAAATCGTTCCTAACTGACACCGCAGTATTATTTCCTTCTTCAAAAACGAATAGCTTACGAAAGCGTACACAGCATATGAACAATTAAATACTGCGAATAAGTCAAAATTCTGTAAAGCTTACCTAGAGGATAATAATGAAGGTCCATCTGCGAAATAATTGAAACTGTTTACTTTTTCATTTTAAAAATAATTATAAATTAAATTCACCATGCAGGCCAACGTTGTTGTGAATCTCATTCCGTAAGTAATGCTTCCGTCTCCGTATAATCTCACCATTTTATTCTTTTCAGTAACGTCATGGAGGAAACTGTGGATCAATTTTATCGAAAATATTTTGTACTTTGCAATACAAATTTTGGAGTTCAAATCTTAACTCTTGAGATCTTAATAATGAAATGTTTAAGGAAAACAATTAAAAATAAAAATGTTTAGCCACGAAATGAATACTGATTTTAAAGCCATATCAGAACAAAATTCAAATTTTAAATTGCCTGTTTTTGTCATTGGCAAAGAAAGTATCTGGAACCCAAATTTTTTCTGCAAAATCTCCAGACAGAGTAAGCACTTCGTCATTTGAAGAGAAGGCGAGTCGATCATCTTTCCAGTACTGATTTAGGTACATCGTGATAGTGTAGTCCTATCAAACAAAAATTTCGGTTTTTTAAAATTTCACAATTTCTCTCGGATAGTAAAATATTTAAAAAAAGAAAAGAGATTTGGTGTTGATTCAGTACAAATTCTTTTCAATGATCTTTGAGAGGAATTAAAATAATTGTAATGATTGAATAATTATCATTCAATGAACCTCATAGAATTAAATTGTACATAGCTTACAATGTTCCGATTTGTTGACTTTGAAAAATTAGCACAATAATTTATAATTCTTTTTTAGAGAAAATTCCGTAGGAGCCAATTTAGAAGTGGAAAATTGTTAAGTCCATTTAAACTCGCATTTGTGATTAATTATTGATGAAGTGTTTCCTCACCATGTTGACTTCAGAAATGTGATCAAAGCTAGCAATGGTCAAGTCCATTCCGACGTAAAGTGGATCCCCTGCAAGAGACATTAGGAAGTCGTTAGTTGGCTGAGTGGTATAAATTTGGATGCATGGAGAAAGGACTTGAAGGAGAAAGTTTGTTGAGGCCTTGGTGCTAAGGGTCCAACTGGAGAGACTAATGTCCGTGATAGCTTTGCGTTGGGGGCGTGTTCCTTTGGGCAGAAGAACTTTCTATCCCTTTCTCCCTACTTTCTTCCCTAATCTTTCCCTGCAGAAGTAGATCGATGAAGTCTTCATATCCACTTCCTCCATCTCCAAAAAATACTTTCTCTAATGTCCACACAACCCCCCCCCAACAGCCATCCCATGCTCAACCACCAAACCAACCTCATCATCCTAAAATATCAATTAATAAACATTATACTTACCTCCGAAATTAGGACGAAGGCGGATGTCATATCCCATAAGCAGTCGCGTAATTGTTTGAGTTACGTTCTCCAGTTTCTCGGTTGTAGACATTTTGGAGAGGACGCTATGGACCGGCAGTAAATAAATTAAAAGCTTAAGTGCTCTTTCATTATGTTTTCGCCTCTTTTTCAAATAAATAGATGAACAAACTTTGGTTGCGAACATTTCCTCGCAACTTACTATGTACTAATGTTCTACCAATTTGATGGAGATTATAAGCATTCTACAAGCTCATTCATATGCATTCTCCTTACCCTATACGTAATCGCAATCCTAATTACTGGGGTGTAAAATTGTAAAATTTACCTTGGGAGAGTGAAAGTTGAAAAGAAAGTCCAAATGCCAAGGACAGGCAGTAGCACCTTCCGTTTCACCATACTGAAGAAGATAATCACACTGATGGAACTAGTAATTAAATTAGGGATGAGCATCAAAAGGGGTCAAAGGCCATTGGTTGTAAGTCGACTCTTGAGACATGAATCTTGTCTACTTGTACCCCTCACTCGTGGCAGATTGAATGCGGAAGGAATGGAAATTCAGCTCTAAACCGTGGACCACTTTCACCCGACACAGACGACGGCGCACGGCGCTTCTTTTCAGGTGAAAGCTGAACCTGCCTTTGTCCTTTGAGATTTGAGAAGGAGGCCGAACCTTACCGATTTTGAACAAAGGGCTCTAAAGAAGGGTCTTCGAAGCCCTTTGGAGTCACAATTTACAAAGAAATCAAAAGGAAGGGAGGCTGGAGAGGATGATGCATAATCTTCAGAGGAGCTTTATGTGAAGGATGCGAGACAGGCGTCTTTGAATTTGGTTTATTCTAGAACGGATAATTTGTAGGTAGAGTGAAGGCTGAAAGGTATTGTTTGCAGAAAGTGTCCTTTCAATGGTCACCTTCGGATGGGAATTTGAATCCCTTGCCTTAATCAGAAGACAAAGCGATCAGTAACTCCGTGAATTGGATAATTAATACTAGATTTACATAGAATTTGGACTAGATGCGTTGTGAGCCCAGGGACGTCTATATCTTGTGTTGTGGGGTTGATGTGGAGCATTTGAAGTGCTTTCACCAAACTCCGGAAGCTATCAATGCCTTCGCGACGGGAGCGTAGACGACGGAGGCAAGTAACAGCCACTGGTGAAAGTCTCCTATCATTCTCTAGTTTCGATCTGTTCAAAAAATGATATTTGAAAAAAAAAAATTCGTCGCAATGCATGGTTGATTTAAATCTTATTTTAATACAGAAAAAGAATTGCTTGATTCAAGTTGTCCAGCACTCTCTCATTGGCTTCTTTCTTCAACTCATCTCGACGCACTCTGAGCCTTCTTATATTGTTTTCATTCGTCCAAAATGGATGGTAGTATTCCAGGATCTCTCGCTTAAAATTTCTAAATTATGAATACTAATTTTAAAACATTAAAATTGTGAAAATAAAATAAATAAGGCAAAGCTTAGAGTCATTTGTCGCAATAAAGCCAAAAGAAAAAGTTGATTTGATTACTTAATTTTAGATTCAAATTAAGTTCGTTAAAATTAATCGGTTTGAGTTCTGAACTTGATTCTCAGTTTTTTTTATTGGACCATTCTCCAATAGAGTAAAAAAAAACGCTAAACAGCAAGAGTATCTGTATAAATCTGTAATTGAATTCATCATGAATATTTTCGGTTGAGCTTAATTCTTTGAATTTACTTAATTCTGAACATTTGCTCCATGTACAAGAGGAGGCCACGACTGGAGTTTAGCCTAGTATTGATACAGCTTGCCAACATTTCAGCGCCTTCCTTCTGCATCTTCTTAATTTGTCTGGAATCCGGGACTGGTAGGTTGTCATGGCCGCAGTCCATAGGACGCACGTCCAGAGCCACTGCACTTCCCAAGAGGACTGTCTTCCGGCAGAGGGGGCACTCCACCAAAGGACATCGCTTCATTCTAAAATCAAGTCACCACTATTCCATCCCTTTCAATTCTACCGAAAATTAAATTGTGTGTGAGGAGGAGCGTTTAAAATTAATAGAACGAACGGTAAGAACCGTCTTTATATTTCGTGGACTCTCCGATATACAGGAAGTTTCAAATTTGGCAGGGTAGTCAAACGTGTGAGGAGTAACTTACAATTTGAATTTGTCGCTAAATTCTCGAAAGCATTTTCGATGGAAAAGATGGCCACATGATACTGCAATAACCTCTGCTTTCGGATCGAAGGGAACCGCACGACTGACATAGGCCAAGTCTGCCTCTGTCCGTGACATGACGTCTTTGCTCAAGAACTTTGTCATAAAGCATCGATGGATCTTCTCTTCGCGAGTAGCCCGAATCGAAGCTTTGGTCATGAGCTCCGAATCAGCAATGCTTGTGATCAGTGCTTTCTTGCAAATGAAACATGGTCCGCCGGTGAGGCTCCTGTCAGGCTCCGATCCTGACGTTTTGTGCCTGGTTTGATTCATCAAAAATTACAACGAAAGAAATGGTTACTAATTAACGTTACTAATAATAATTATTAGTAATTAATTAATAATAATGTTACAGGAATTCATTATTATTTTTCTAATTCGCTTATCTAAACGGCGATTGGTCACTCTTGTTTTATGAGAGTTTTGCGAAAACGTCAGAGCAATTTCTATTCTAAAAGTACGAAACCAAAATTTCGAGGCCCTTAAAAAATTATTAAATTAACCATAACTCATTAAAACATCATTAAAATTAAATGATTGATTCTCACATTCTGTCGACCAACATGACATCGTGCCTTTGATAATGCCTTGTTTGTGGAAGGGAATGCTGCAGAATGGATTGGCGTATGCGCAGAAAAGTTAAATTCTCGTCAAATGTTGACGGCGGCGGCACAAACAGACGGGGCAATTCTTTTCTAAGAAAAAGCACGTGCTTTTTCCGCATCAGCTGTTATGTCATTTTCTCTTGGTTTCTGTCAGTGTCCCTCCTTCATTGGCCTGTGGCCTCGTCCTGGTCAAGTTGACTGGATTGGGTGTGTCAAAACAATCCTCACACCCCTCCTACAATACAATTAATCACTCTCTTAATTAATCACATTTACTCAAGATATGTCACTTTCTCGGTGGATTCAGCGTTGGGAACCACACGCTCGACGTTCTTACTCCTGTGCTACTCCTCACGTCAACAATCAAATCGCTCTCTGGGACGAAACGATAGCTCCAAAGGGTCAAAAGGTCAAGTTGACTTCACGGCGTCCTAACGTCCTGACATGGTATGCTTGTGGTCCAACGGTATACGACTCAGCGCACATTGGACATGCCAGGTCCGTAAACACGATGTGAATCGAATAATTGTTCTGCTTTTGTAATTCAAATAAATGTTGTAGTTCTTATATTCGCCTGGATATAATCAGAAGGATATTAGAGCAGCATGGTTATACTGTCCTCCAGGTAATGGGCGTGACGGATATCGATGACAAAATCATTTCCAGAGCTCAACTGGTAAACTCTTTTGCAGTTTTAATGTTTACTGTCAATGTTTAGCCAAAGTAATTTTTACGGATGAATCATTCCAGTCTAATACTGCTTGGATGCAATTGGCACAACATTACGAGCTGGAATTTTTCAGAGATCTCGATAAAATGAGTATCAAGCCACCGGATATTAAAGCTCGTGTGTCTATGTTTATTCCACAAATAATCAATTTCGTCTCCAAATTACTGTCCTCCGACTTTGCATATTCGACGGCAGATGGTAAGTCAGAACAGTTGGGTTGCGTGGTACTTATTAACACATTTATAAAGGTAAAGGTGAAAGCTTAACGGTGAATTTTTCATAATAGGAAGTGTATATTTTGACAGAAGCAAATCTCCTATCCCTGCGGTGTTTAGACAAAGTGCATCACTAGAAGCACTGGCGGAGGAAGAAGTAAAGTCTGACTCTACTCTATTCAAGAGAAGTCCGCGTGACTTCGCACTGTGGAAAGGTGTCAAACCCGGAGAACCTTATTGGGAAACACCGTGGGGTAAAGGGAGGCCTGGATGGCACA
Source organism: Bilobella aurantiaca (assembly GCA_021029175.1). Taxonomy (NCBI): domain Eukaryota; kingdom Metazoa; phylum Arthropoda; class Collembola; order Poduromorpha; family Neanuridae; genus Bilobella; species Bilobella aurantiaca. The sequence goes on from VYYI01000444.1 coordinate 16,069, forward strand.
TTGAATGCTCTGTGATTGCATCGTGAGCAACAACCGAGCAGAACTAAATTAGTTTTCGCTTCAGTAAACGATTACTAGATTTCTGCTAATGGATTTGTTTAGTCATTTCTTTGGTTCGTTTCTGGATATTCACTCGGGAGGAATGGATCTTACGTTTCCTCATCACGAGAACGAAGAAATGCAGTGCTGCGCAAAGTCTGGTCAAGAACGATGGGTTTCACATTGGATTCACACCGGTACGTTAATTTTTTACCTCTTGTATTATGGAAGAATTGGATCAATTTTATTGCAGGTCATTTACACTTAACTGGAGACGTCAAAATGTCAAAATCAATTGGAAACACTGTATCCATGAGTGAATTTTTGTCAAAAAATTCGCCTGATGTTCTGCGCATGCTCTGCCTCATAAAGAAATACTATACGAGTAGGCATATAACCTTTCACATCGTCGAATCAGTCACTATCTAATTTAATATTAGACATAGAGTACAATCGAGAGACGGAAATACACGCGAAATCTCTTCTACAGAAGATTCACACTTTCATCGTTGATACCAGAGCCGTGCTTTCGGGATCGAAAACGATTTCAATGAAATCTGCAACTAGCGAGAATGACCTCTGGAAGGAACTGTTTATATCTACGGTCAGTATTCAAAATGCATTGATTGACAATTTCGATACTCCAACTGCTGTCCTAACACTCATGGAGCTTATCGGGACTTTTAATAGTAGTGTAGAGGTGAGTTAATCGTTATTACTTAAGGTATTAAGGTACTAAGCAATCCATCAATCCATAATCAATTTAAATTATCATAGGAGGGATTGGGAAATGTTCCAACGAGTAGCGGAATTGATCTTAGTCTTGTTCTCGCCATGTCAAATAAGGTTCGAGACTTCTGTTCCATCGTGGGCCTTGGAGAGCAAAGGGACACTTCAACAGAGACATCTTTACTTTTGGAGCCTCTAATGAAACACACCCTTGGTTTCCGAAGTACTGTGCGCTCCATTGCACTTTCGAAAGATGATGTGAGAATATTACGAAAACTTCTAGATCGTTATTGAGTCAAATTGATTACTTTAAGTTACATTAGCCCTAGCGATTTGCTTAATTACTTTGAAAATTTATTTGCAGAAAGGAGATCAAAGTTTGTCGAAGCAGGGGAAAGAATTGATGGGGGCTTGTGATGCTTTTAGAAAAAATCTTGGTACTTTAGGAATTGAAATTAAGGATCATGGACAAGTGTCCTCATGGTCCGTCCATAATAAACAATACTCAAATAATGAATAAAAAAAATGACGCAGATCCAGATCGTGACAAATTTCAAACTTTTTTACCTTTTGTTTGATTTTTTTTCATATGCTTTCACCTTTGTATGCAAACATTAGATTAAGGCACAAATCTCGTGACTCAAGGAGAATCATATGAAGTGAATGAACCTTGTCCTTGGATGGCATGTTTATTCTTTTGAGTTTGAATGGACAGAAATTGCTGCTCAAGTAAGTGCTATTTAATTCAAGCTCTCAACAAAGCAAAGGATCAATCAACCGATCTTCATCATCATCGCACTAAAAGTACGGGAAACTTTTTAATTGATAGATATATTTCTTTACTGTAAATCTGATAGGCAATTGATTTAGCCTTTATAAATTGCAGAATGTTGAGGCTACTCAAGGGACGCTTTGTGCCGAGGTCGAATTTTACGCCAAGCATTCAGGTACGATTCCTTAGCGGGGTTATACAGCCCATGGAAGACGATGTTGAATATATTTCCCCAGAATGTCAGACTGCATATAAAGACTCAACTTCAAGATATAATGAGCTGCTTCAAAGAGCTTTCGAAGGAGGTAACTGAAACTGAATCAGCTTTTATCGTGTTACGTTTTCTTTGCCATGTTGTATAATATTATTAGTAAGTACCTATTATATTGTAGGCGGTGCCAAAGGCATTGAGAGGCACGTGGCTAAGAATAAGAAGACTCTTGTCAGGGATCGGATACGTATGCTAATCGATCCAGGAACGGAATTTTTTGAACTGGGCACTTTTGCTGGCTTCGGAATGCCTTACGGGGATGTTCCAAATGGTGGAATGGTCACAGGTCAAGTTAATTGACTTCGTAAAACAAAACCTCTTTATTTTAAGGCTTGACAGTGGTTGCAACCAATGGAAATGGACAGGGATATCTTAAACAAGACTCAAGTTCTGTTGGTCATTTTCGATGGTTTGTTTTGTTAATAAATGAGAACATTATCCATTTAGGAATTGGACGCGTAGCCGGTGTCTACTGCACAATTGGCGGAAATGATGCAACTGTTAAGGCAGGAACATTCTTCCCGATAACTGTCCAAAAGTCATTGCGCATGCAAGAGATTTCGGAAATCAACAGACTTCCGTCCATTTATATACCAGACTCTGGTGGTGCATATCTCCCACTCCAGGTAACTGAGGCGGCGGTGCTAGAAACTTGGATGATTTTTGTTTAAATGATGAGGCTTATTTTTGATTAATTGCAAGCAAGTCACTTATCTTTATCCATGGTGGGCGAAGCTTCTACAACCAAGCAGTGATGTCCTCCAAAGGCATTCCTCAGATTGCAGTCGTTTGCGGAAGTTGCACAGCAGGAGGAGCTTACAATCCCACAATGTCAGATGAAGCAGTAATTGTAGACGGAATGGGGAAAATATTTCTTGGCGGACCACCACTCGTCCGAGCGGCTATTCAAGAAATCGTTACTGAAGAAGAATTGGGCGGGGCGTTTCTACATTCCAGGTGTGTTTTCTTTTCGAAACGTTTATGATGATCACTGATGTTGCATTTTTGCACTTGATTTATTCTTACTCTACGCTTTTAGCATCAGTGGCTGTACCGATTACTTTGCAAAAAATGAAAAAGAAGCGTTTGAAATGTGTCGGGATATTGTCGAAGGACTGAACTTCCAAATTTCCAACGAGCCTACTTCTAAACCTCCTACTTATCAACCATCTTGGGAACGTAAGGAATTTTATGCAAGCTCATATTTTAAAAGCACATTATCAAGGGGGTTAAACTTATAACTTCCCATTTAATTGTTGTTGTTTTTTTTGTAGATTTGAGCTCTCATCAACATCTAAGCAAAACTGCAGTATATTCTCTTTTGGCAAGTATATTGGATCAAAGCCAATTTAAAGAATTCAAGGCCTTCTTTGGCCCAGGCCTCATTACTGGATTGGGGTACATAGAGGGGTTCGTAAAAGATTATTTGGCAAAGTTTTAAAGGTTTTTCGTGAAGTTACAGTTAGGTAATTTAATGATGATCCGGTTACAGATGTCTTGTAGGAATTATGGCAAATTCAGATTGTATTCTCTCCAACGAAGCTCTCAAAGGTACCCACTTCCTGGATTTATGCGGAAGACGTGGAATCCCGCTTCTATTTCTCCAAAATTCGAACACTGACAATGAAACGAGTACGCAAAATTGTGATATCAGCGTTCTGAAGAACAGGGGAAAGCTTTGTGCTGCCGTTGCAAATATTAGGGTACCTAAAATTGCACTAACACTTACAAGATGTCATAAGGATGATCTATTAATGCTTGTGAGTACACAACATTCCTCGATTGTTCACCAATTTATGTTTTGTTTCCACGGCCATAAATTCTTATTTTAGTGCGGACCGGCATTCAGTCCGAATCTGTCGTTTATGTGGCCATCCGCTGCACTTTGTTCACCTGAAATGGACATTTCCGACCCAAACTCAGAAGATACTGGTATTATGGACGCATTCAGCGCAGCGGCTAATATTATGATTGACAATGTTATTCTACCGGAGAATACCCGATCTGTAAGTCTGGGAGTAAAGCAAATTTTCTACATTGCAAGTGTCTAATTTATTTTCCTATTGCGCAGGTTGTTGGCCAATCTCTTCGTATTTTAAGTCAAATGAAAATGAACAAATTGGTAGAACCTCCACACAGTCCAATATTTCGAATGTAATTCGACATTTCCGCATTCAGAGTTTCAGAGTATTTTGTGATGATACCCTATTATTATTTGGAGGTATGTGCCTTCCTGTTTTTAAAATTATGCTCAACGCGGTATCGAAGTTGAATAACCTCGGATCTAAAATGAATCAGGTATAGTTTTTCTGAAAATTGCAGTATTCAAAAATAAAAATTGCAACTTGAGGATTTAAAATGTAACTCAAAAGGCTCAAAAGAGGTTTGCGCTGCGGTAATTGCGGTTGCAATTATGTTTATTTGCAATGTTTTGCATGAAACGTCACGAGAATAAAAGCTACTGGCGAAGTGACTCTAATATTTTACTATCAACGCTTGCAGCCAATGCACTACTCGGGGTAAAATAATTATTGTCGATTTTGTTCATCCTTGATAAGTTTGGCAAGCCTCTCCATGCCCTGTAAACATAGAAAGACCACGTACAGAAATTTTGATAAATTGGCCTCAAGGCCTAAATTCTAATAGGCGAAATGCGACTTGGTGGTTACCAACAAGAAAATGTGTAGTCTGACTTGACTTGTTAATTACCATCTGAATAAACCGGAAATTAAAGACTGAGATATTTCTTGGAAATTATGGTCCACAATTTCGATCAATTTCTAATCTATGATGAGCCCATTTTAAGTGCTAACCATCGTAACTTTACTACAACTTATCCAGAACAAGAATATTTTGTTACTAGCATCCAAAATGGGTCTATTTCTAAGGTGAGAAACAGCAGGTGTACAGCTCGAATTAAGTCAATATTTGGTCGTATTGATCTCTTGATTTTCTCATAGCGTCGTCTTCGTTGACAAGAAACCTTTTTCTACAATTTCTAGAGCAGTGTTTTTTTTTTTCAAGCAAGATCGAAACAAAAAAAAACGTTTATGACAAGAAAAGAAGGGAGATGTCATTATGGAGTGAAAGATGGGAGAAAGCTTGGAGACAAAAGAGAAAGCTAAAGTTCAGGAACATTTGACTAAAAGTAGGTTGCCTCTTGAGATTCCTAGGCTTTTGAGTCGCTTTATGGCTGTAAAAGTAGGTCTAGATTGAAAATGGAAATGGATTTTGTGCACCACTGGATCGTTTGTCGCGCAGCGCAAGCCGCGTCGTTCTCCACGACTTTCCTGAGATGACCCAGAGGCAGGACAGAAGGAGAATCCCCAGATCCGTCTTGAATAGACTAGTTTTGTTAGGGCTGCGACCAAGTGCTTATGCTCTCGCTTCAGGTGCAAGTGTGCTAATTGGAGAAAGTCAGGTATGGAATTCCAAGTGTGTCCACACCCTCCATCTCAACAGTCGCAGCGGTAGGTCATCGTGATCCTTACGCAGTGCAGTTCAAAAGTTCAAATTCAGCGTCAGAGAATCTCCTCCATAATCAATAACGGCAGACTTACTGCCGTTATGACAAGAACATTTACTTTTGGATGAGAGCAGAGATCTCAGTTTGCACTGCACTGTTTATTCTGCACCAATGAACCTTGTGAGCTATTATTCAATATTCTTCATAACAATTAGTTGTACACACACCACAACAAGTGTTAATTAACACTGGTTAGCGAATGGTTACAACACAAGTTAACGACTGGTGCCAATTTCTAGTTGCTTGGTATAATAAATCTTTAAATTCACATGAGCCATGAAATCTGATTGATATTCCATGAACAAGGCACAGTTAATTAACATAATTGACGTGGAATTAAGATATTAGAGGGACTGCATTTTCCCTGTTCGACATTCGCGATGGGAAAGAAAAATTCGAGTAAGATTTAGAAGAATAAATTACCGAACCAAAACGGGTTGGGGAAGTATAGAGGGAGTATTTATCATTATTTGGAATGCTGAGTATTGCTTACTGCATGTTAGATTGCCCATATTTATTTCTTCCACTTTCTTTTCACTTTTCAATTATGAAAGCTTGCATAGGCCCGATGGAAAGGGCAGAGATCTTATGGCCTCTGATTTGGAGAAGTTCTTACTGAAACTGAGGTATTCAAGAAGGTGTACAACAGCCAAGAATTGTGTGTTTAAGTTGAATAGGTGCTGCTGGGTGGAATGGTTTTAGTGTAAACAACGATCTCAGATCTGAACGGAAGTGATTTTTTTTAAACGTCAATCCAAACATGTCGAAAGATTCAGCGTAATTTCCATATGCCCCAGAGTTATTACTTGGGTCGACATATGAGCCTACCTAACTACTTACAAGATCAGTCTAATAATCATTATAAAATGTTTAGATGCGGTGATCCCGTCTTGTCATTTTTTTTTCCGGCGCACATCAAAAGTGATTGTTTGGAATACAGATTTTCATCTTTGAATTTCACTAACGAGAAAGTATAATTATCTATGATTCATACATTTTCATGCTCTATCTCGTTCCGTTCAATTTAGAATTTTAAATTCAATGTTCTAACAAAAGTGAACATCAAAGGGTCCACTTGGGTAGATCACTTAATTTCATTTAGCTGATTTAAATTCGAGTAATACGTCACTTATTTGATTTGTATGTACTTAATTATTCCTTAGTGTTTCTGAAGAAAGTGGAGATAGAGAGAGCTGGGGTTGGAGGAGTATCGTGGTATTTTATTCGTGTAGCAGATGCTAGGTAGGGGACGAGGATGAGCGTCAATCATTCCAACAATTTCGATGATGCCGATGACCCGGATGACTGGACAAGTTGGACAGGGTGGCAGAGCAATCGCTGCTCCCAGCATCGGTAGCAACTCATCACGAGTCCGGGAGGTAGGTCATACTTCACTTGTTGCTCATTTTTAAACATTAATTTCTAATTTCAATGTAATTTGAATCTAACGTTAAGTCTTTCCGCTAAACGAATTCTTCAGCGCTCAAGTTTGAGAAATAGTCGTTGACGCTTAATACAGGCTCAAGGGCAACCAGCAGAGTTTAGCCTGTTAGCGCGTGCTTTACAACACCTTAGAACAAAGAGAAAGCTGGACTTTCTTCAAGTGAGATTTGAGGCTTCACGTTACTAACTTAATGTGGCAGTAAGAGAAATCTGCCGTATAGAATTCTTGGAATACAAATTACCCTAATTAATTAATATTTAATTAATCTTATATGATTGAATATAATAGTAAATTATAATAATGAATAAAGAATAATAATAAATTTTAAATAATGCATTTTTAAATTATTTTAACGATTATGTGATTAAGTTTACAAAATGCTTCCTTGTTGCAGGGACAGAACTTATCTCGTTTTCAGTCGTACCCCGCAAGCGCTTCTCCAGCGCCTGAGGCGACAACCGTTAGTTTCAGGGAGCAACAAATGACTTACTTCCGGGAGAACTATGATCTTATGACGGGAGTGCGGATCGCTGGAACGCTTGGCGGCTTCTTTGTGCTGGTTCTCCTTATGCTCCTCTACAAGTCCAAGTGTAAAAAATCGTCGACACTACCCTCCCCAGTCCTTAGCATGGAGAGACTTAGTGAGACCCTTGTCAACTCACCCCGATACGCCAGCGCCACATTGGACTACTCATGTGCACAAGAAAAGAGGGTGTTGGACGGAGGTCCAGACTGGGATCGTCCAGAGCTTCTCCTTACAACACCCATTGATCTCCCAGAGTCTTCCAGCGAGTCAGAGGACGCCTCAACTAATTTCAGATTGACCCTTGACCTGCCAAAACTTCTTGTGACGAAGCGGAGAGACAAGTACTTTCCGGCTCCTCCCATCGACCCTACTTTCATCCAGCCCATTGACATTCACATCACACAGCCCACTCCAAGTATATCGCCGAGTCATAGTGACCTCCTGGCTGGAGCCGATCCTGGACAAGCAATAGCCGGCTCAGCACAACAGTACAAAAGGAACTCAAAATTTAACAGTCCCAGAAGGTCCACGGATTCTGAGGCACTTTCCCCTCTGCTACTATTCCTACATGCGGAGAACTTAAAATACGTTGATGACGACAGTAGTAGTGAGAACCTTCCGACGCGCGGATCAGACGAAGATGTCGAAAGTCCATCCCTGGGATCTGATTCAGTCTTTATATTTGCCAAGGACAGGAGGCGGAGCTCCATGTCAGTCTACACGGGAGTGGAAGAGGATGACGAGAACTGTGGCCTAGTCCAGACGCTGTTGATGGTTCATCCCAGGGACAGCTTTTCAGAGGTGGAGTCGGATTACCTGGAAGGGCGTCAACGGAGGTCCTCCTCCACTCAAACTACGATCTCTGACATAGGTCGACTGTGCTCAGCAAGGTCACGAAGTGGCGGTGCCGACACGCCCTATTTGAACGTTTACCATTTATCTCCCACCCCAAGTCAAATAGTCAGAAATTCATCCCCGATACAACCACAACCTCTTGGGAACAAGGAAGCATTCCGATTGCATGAAGGCAAGCTGTCCCAACACACTCAAAATCCGAAGAGCTCCGAATTAAGCTTAAGTTAAGTCAGCCGGAAATGCGCTTAACGATCTTAAATTCCTTTAATATTATCCAAGTTCGTAAAATAAAACAAAGTGTCTAGCTACCTTTTGAAACGATTCCTAAACTGACAATCTCAGAAGTTGAATAAAATGAAGAGACCATGAAGAAACTAATCCTGTCGCAATACGGATTTCATGACGGGTAAGCGCTTGAGCGTTATAAACAAAAGTCATCTTACCTTGTCCATGTCGTCGTAAGATACGACAGAGAATGATGCTCTGAGATATTGACAGGGGGCCTTCCTGTCGGCCATGAACTCATTTCCAGGGAGCAATAGAATTTCTTGACTGATTCCATGGTTCATAACCATATTATACGTGTCCTTGATGCCATTGACTTTCATCCAGAGAAACATTCCGCCTTGTGGAACGTGCCATTCGGCCAGTCCTGATGATTCAAACAATCAATTACAACAGTTTAAAAACATTCATCTTGATAGCGCATCCTAAGCGTCTCTGAGAGGAGTGGTTCACGACAGATGACATTTATTGTCTACAAATTACAATTTTAAGACATGCACTTTCTCTGTAAACTATTAAATTACCTCAATTTACGTATGCTGACAAGCAGTTGATTGTGCAATTTTTTTAAAAGTCCTTGAATGAGTAGTGCAGGAAAGCTTGGTGAACTTTGGTGTAAAACATTACCTGCAAGGTGTTTCGTTGCAGCAATTAGCATGATATCACGCCGCGTCCTGTACAAGTCTTGAACCTTCTTCGTATGCTTCATAAACCCATCAATTCCCCATTGTCGTAGGACAGTATCAACTGCAACCTTTTGAAAAAAAAAGTCTTGAATAATGGGAGAAATTGGTAAACGGTATTTTTTAAATCCAATTCTAAAAAAAACTGCGGCATCCTGCAGTAAACATCAAACAAAATAGAAGCTAAGAATAGAATTCAAATCATACTTGAGAGAGCGATGAAGCATGAAGAATCGACGACTGCATCGTTAGCTCTAAGTATCTAATTAATTCTTTAGGTCCGGTTGCAAAGCCAATACGTAAGCCCGAACTCAGGATTTTGGAAAACGAGTCAAATCGAATTACACGACCGTCCGTATCCATTGAAAGGAAACTCATCGGATTTTCCTAAAAGTTGAAAGACATTACAGTTACATTTCATATTGACATTTTTCGCCAACTAATATCATTTACATGTTCAAAATGGAGGTAGTAGTAAGGGTCGTCTTCAAGGATGAGAAGGTCATACTTTCTAGCAATTTCATAAATTTGTCGCTTCCGTTCATTAGAAATATTTACACCAGTCGGATTCGCTCCCACGGGATTTGTATATAATATCTAAAGAAAAACCGTTGCAATGTTAATTTGCAAATAAATATTTTAATAAATAGAACCTTGGGCATTCGTTTAGTGGGCGATGCGGCCCAAGCGGACATTCTGCTTTCGAACTCCGCAGGATTCATGCCGTCCTTGTCTGATGGAATTGCCAAGTAAGTCAGCGAATGGGGGTCCAGCTATTTTAGGTAAATAATTAATGAAACCAATTAAAAAATATTTCGATACCTGATGGAATTAGCACATACAATGGACAAGGTGTTACAGTAGAGCGGCTCAGGAACGACTATTGTGTCACCTGCACTCGTCGTTAGCTCCAGAATGTTACACAGCCCTTGCTGACTTCCCACGGTCACAATTATTTCAGAACTAGACCACATCGGAGGATTATGAAATTTCATTTGCAGTTTTTTCAACGTCTCTACCAGTCCAGGATACCTGTGAATCACAGATAGGACAATATATGAGTCCTGTCAATTTAATTAAGGTTGCAAATGCGATGAGCGCATTGATTACCCAGGGGTGGGTTGGTATTGCAGCGCAGCCCGCATGGCGGCTCCCCCGACCTTGACATTCGTTTCCCCGTCAATGTCAAAGGTCATGGACTTGAAAGGAAATAGGTCAGGGTTAGGAAGTCCACCGGCCATAAATATGGTTCCAGGCTTTGCAGTCGCCAGAAGCTTGGCTATACAAATATTAAAGGAATTCTTGTAATTGAGATACCAATTCGATACAACGGGATTTAAAATAAATGCTCCCGTGGAATGCTATAGCGTCTCTAAAAAATGGCGGTTGCAGTTCTTACTCATTTCACGAACTGAAGACGGCCGACGCAACTTCCCAACCTCGTTTATAAATCTTGAGTAATTCATTTCCAAAATCACGATTCTAAAGGAAACGATCTGAAATTCTTTCGTGTTAACTTAATTGTGTTAAGTTAACTTAACTTTATTGCAACTGAATTAGGTTTACTGTTTACGACAAACCTATTACAAACAAATGGTTAATTGGCCTAATTCCCAATTGAAATGTTCGGCTGAGCACGTCAAAGTCCAATATTGTAATTAACTAATTAAAAACTAATTTCGTATTCCCGCCGAGTTTGTATCTAACATTAAAATGCCAAGCCCACTTAAGTAATTAGCAAATTGCGAGCGAGCAACTATTTCTTTATGTAACAGCATCAGTTAAGATAAGAAGAATAATGCCGTAGTTTACTTTTATTTACACCTACGCCTACCATTTTATTACAGATTCAATACATTTGAATGTGTTTGAATTTTTTTAAATTCATAAAATCTTTGACAAAAAATGTTAATACGTAAAACGCACACTAAAATTCCTTAACTATTTATTTCTATTTGTGAAAAGGAAGTGTCAATCCAGCTTGAATTCGATTCATTGGTATCTCTACTCTATCCTGGAATATTTGCAAGTTCTTTCCTCCAAGAGAGGCCTTGATTTCGCTAACTGTATCCTTAATGCTTTTCAGCTCGTACAAGTTTCGATCTCCGGTAGAAAGAGCCTGTATAATTTTATACATTGATGATAATGACATTCATTTTCTCAAGACTATTACAGCAGAACTTTTCTAACCTTCACTTGGAGCAAGAGAGAAGCCATATCAGCAATTAGCTGAAGCGCTTTGTTCCCGTGTACCATATTTCGATTCTTATTGGTATTGTAAGTATCCACGAGAAGAATAGCTTCTTGACGACAAGACTCTTGTACATGTTCTGGAATTACCATTTGAAAGGAGCCGTGATCCGGGGCGATCTAAGAAGTATTATTTAGTTAAGCTTTGCGCAAGTCCCGATGGGATAAAGTAAAGCTTACTTCCAAACAGTACTGTTGAATTCCGTCCAAATACATGTTCATCTCTTTATTCATGGAACCCAAGTCGACAATTACGCGAGCATAGCGAAGTCTATAATCGTCATTGAAGAACTTTCCGTAAGAGCGTAACTTCTCAGCTTCCACATTCAGCTCTTTAAGTTGTAAAATTTTCTCACGCTTTCCTTTCAACAATTTGGAGAGTCGAACCTTAAAGCACCGTAATGTCAGTATTAATGGATCAATGGCAGATAATGAAAGTAAACAATTCTGGTTCAACAGGCTTACGATCATGTCCAAAAGCCGGATAGGAAACCCGCCCAACATGCCATCCACAGGGAAGGGTGACTTCGGAAACCCGGGAATTTCCTCACCCATGAGCAATGGATTTTGGAATTTGAACGTTCCACTGCTGAAAGCTCCATAGTTTCTACGAGGAATTTTTAATGCGAAGCTGGAGGTGGAAACAGTCTCCGGTGGTTCATTAGACTAGAGAACAAATGATTGTCGTGTTTTTTTTGCAAGAGAATAGAATAAGTAACGTAGGTAGGAAAATTACTAACCAAAACTTCGTAGTCCGGAATTGAGTGGGTGCCAAGACCCGGGCGGTCAAATGTAATTCGATATGTGTTATTCGAAGTATCAACTCCATCAATTGTACCTGTAAACAGACCATCCTGTGGCTTACGAAGACGGGAAGTCACTTTGGTTCCTATTACAAGCTGTAACGGAATCTCGTCTGGTAGTTCCTTATAATTAAAATCCGTCATCTTCCGCTGCTGAATCATGCGGATCTTCTGACGACGTCGCATCAATTCTTCGCGTTCTTCGTCAAAGAAAGACTGAGAACAGCGACGAGGCTTGCCCATAAGACGACGAACTTTGCACCATTCAACACGCGCCATCTTACGTACCTTCAATTGAGGGAATGATTCTTTCAAGCAGATTTGGAAATCATTCTCTCCTTCGAATAAAACCCTGAAAACAACAAATCTTAAGGTAAATAAACGGAGTAGTGAACCAAAGAGCAAACGTTCATATTTTACTTACTTGTCAATATTACTGTAAAACCACTCATAACACACCCACTTATGGGCTTTTGGGAGTTTTAATAAATTGCGAAGCCTAATGCTAATGTCGTGTGCTGTTTTCTTGTCTAGACCTCCTCTTTCCTCTGGTCTGGACAATCCGAGTTTAGATGAGGCTCCAATATAGTCACCATCGTGACTGTAATGACTTCGCATAGAACTTGAATGAGGCTGTAAAGACGCAAGACAAATTTCAGCATGCTTTATTTTCTATAATCGCTAAAAGAACTTAACCGTTAGATCGGAGTAGTCACGTTTAACTTGTCTTTCGTCAATACGAGTACTGAGCTTTCGGCCTTCCTGGTCGCGACGCTCTTTTTCGGAAATACGACGCTCCCTTTGCTGATACGTGGGTTCATATTCTGATTGAATAACGTGTTGCGGAGTACCAAGCGACATATCAGGTTCGCGCTTGATACGAATGAACTGCATTTTAGGCTTCTTTTGAATTTCAATTTCCGCAGCAGGCTTTGTCACTACTTTCAGTTTCTTTCGTACATCCATCTTGTCCTTTTTCTCCTCATCTGTAAACTTTCTTCCTCGACCACGGACACCTTTCGTAGCAGCTGCAGCTGGTATAGTGTCTACAGCTAGTCGCACTGGGAATGAAATCAAAATTAAACACATCAGAACAAAATGAACATGCGAGGGGCAGAAGGAGAATGAGCCGGCAAATACCCCATAAATTACTTTAGAAGCAAGTGCACAAAAAACAAATCGGAATTTTATCAATCCAAACCTGGCGAACGTCGTCTTCTTGTATCATCCAACACAGCTTTAGACCGAGCCACACTCTCTGCTGGTTGCCTTCCACGTTTTGGGGTAGTTTCTACGGTAATTTGCGTCACCGCCTTTCTAGCTAATGGTGGTGAGACGTCAGATTCATCCTCCTCGTCCGCTGTCGACGTTTCGTAATGTCGCGGAGTTGAGTAGCCTGCACCGGCAGTAAAGGAATCCGCCTCATCTTCTTCATCGACGTCAACGGGTTCAGGTTTGATTCGTTTGGTAGATTTAAGCCTTGCCATCGTATCGGGAGTAATCATGGTTTCTTCATCATAATAAAAACGATTCTTCTTCCTTTGACGCGCCGGCTATTATACATAAAGCATACATGTTACAATATGCCGTCATACACTATCACATAATATGTTGATTGAATTGATTGTAAAAAAGAGTGCAACAAGCCATTATATTTCTTCGTTAGGTTAATAAGTTACCTAATATAAATTATATAGCTATAAATTTTTTTCGCGCAAAAACCTGGCTTCGCCACTCTCAATTGCCGCCTCTTACGAACAATTGACTTGAATTATTACCATTCCTCTCGCATTAAGCACGACTTCTGGTTGTGGTGATGCCTCTTCCGCTGGTATCTCTGGAGTGCGTCCAGCTTTGGTCGGTGTTCCCTTCGGCCGTCCTCTGGCTACAGGCGTCGGGGTTTTCTCCGTTTCCGAAGATGCTCTACCTCGACTTCTCTTGGAGCGCCGTTCCATTATTCAGCAATCTACACTTAAGTAAATATAAAGGATTACTATTAATGTCATGTAATATATGTATGTGATGTATCAATTAGTATTTTTACTAGCCAGCACTTTGATTCGTTTCAAAGTTTGAACCCAACTTAAAACTTAAACTAAACTTAAAGTGCTACTACAAATTATGGCACCTTTCGCCTATGCCTTTAGCAACGGCTACAGCTAACCGAGTTTTAATTAAAAGTAATCACCACTTTACCTGTTTGTAGCTTGAGTAGTTAATTGAAGAACTTAATCAGCCGAACAGATTTAAAGCTTTTCACTTTAGAAACATGAAATTTTAAATTCTTAAAAACCCAAAAACACTGCACTTTCCCTCCCTTTATTTCCCTCAGCAAATTTCACCAAGTATTTGGCGTCAAACTTCTTTTGAAATAAAACATGAAACAATTTATTTCGTTTTAAATCACTAACTTAAATTATGCTAATAAAATATGCTAATATAAAATAAAGTTAAATATTGAATATTACTAATCACATATGATTAGTCATTATAATGATTATTTATAATGATAATGATTATAATGATTATTTAATTTCAGGGGAAAAACTTTAAAAGACTTTATTTAGTTTTCTAGTTTGAGCTTAGCAGGAGTGACACATGAAAAATGATTTAATCTCCAACTAGCCAAACATGCCCTTCCCTTCCTAGGACGGAAAGATATTCCACACAAAAAAGGGCTAACAATATTTAGAACAAAGTTGAATCCCATTTCGAAGAGCTGAATAAGTGTATGTGACTCTTGTCCTATTTCGGCCACTTACATAGGAAAGCACGGCTTAAAAAAATGTCGCTTACCCGCCCTAGGACAGGGGAATTTAGTTTTAAGATTTAAATGAAGCGCGATGCCCAGCTCTAGCGTTTATCAGTGTGCAATTCCGGTAATTGTTTGTGTGACCAAGAAAAGAAAGGCTATGGCTGTTGAGAGTTGGACTGGAGGACATGTGTACATGTGCACTGCACTGTCATTTCATTTATGTTACCAGTGGCCATAGGGCGGGGTTCGAATCTCATAGCTGGAAAAAAGAAACTACGTTTTCAAATCTTAATTTTCCTGGAACAGTTCTCTCAATTTTCTTCAAAATCCACACGATTTATCATTGACTCACTTTCATCTTATATTTGGCTACCCTTTGCACGAGCGGAATTTTGTCGAAATGGTAATTAACCTGCTAAGGCTTATACCTGCGCTTTCCTCTTGTACAATGTAAGTTTGCATTCGCTTTGTTAGGGAGGCCCCAACTCCAGTGTGAGAGGGGATCTCACACTACGTTGGGGTGGGATAAGGC
>VYYI01000445.1:0-31502 GCA_021029175.1 Bilobella aurantiaca
TGGGATAAATAAATGACGTTATTAAATAAATGCTGAATTAAAAAAAAGCAATGGTCGAAAACAATGGTTTTTTTTTGCTATTGATATAACATATTAATGATGTTTATTGGTTAATCTTAAGTGCTGCAAGTAGCATTGACACTTTCAAATATTCTGATTCTTATAACTTGCCCCGACTGCCCAGCACTGTTGACATCTGAAAATGTTCCGAGGAGAGTTGGAAGTGGAGTAACTCATAAAACGACCGGCAAAATTATTATTTTAGTGTTTACATTACAGAAGATTGTAAACAGTGTGAACCGATTTTAGTTTGCCTCTTGATAACGTTAATTAGGTTTAATTAGTTAACTGTTTAGTGTTAATTAATTACTTAATTAATGTTCTAACTGCACTTAAAGACACGATGCCGAGAAAGCGTGGGATTCTACCGGACCAGCTTGAGTAAGTGTTCAATTGACAGCTAATTGTATGTTATATAACTTTAATTAAAGTGAGTTTAGGTAAGTGGAAGATGATTGAGATTAAATGCAATTAAAAAAAGTAGTTTTTTCTAAGCAGCCAGTAGTTGTTGAGATTCTAAAGTGGATACACGTAACACGTGAGGCATTTTATGTTTAATTTACTAAGGCAGTAATTAACGTTAATTAGCGTCTCACGAATTCACAATTAAGGTTATTAGTTAATCAACATTAACTAATTATAGTTGCCGGTTGCCGAAACCCGAGTTGTTTCAACCACCGGTTCGGAACTTTGACTTGGCTGCTTGCATCATGGAGGAAGTGGCGCTGGAAGGTCTGGACGGAATCACGCTGCAAGGTAATTGAAGACATAGCTAAAGCAGTTAATAACTAATTGACGAGTCAATTAAGTTAGCTTAATTAAAGTTAGTTTTACTTGTGATTTCTTTATTTAAGCCCTTTTCGTGCGACTCTCGTCTCGACCTGGCTTCCAACTCACAATCGCTGACAAGACCAAGGCCTACATCTGGGAGGTGGCCAAGCGCCTTCGTCATTTGGCGATTTTCTTGATGGATAACGCGAGAGACGATTTGGTGCTGCTTGATCGTCGAGACCACGTCGATGACCGAGGGAACATGTACGAGCCGGTAAGTGACCTTTGACCTCCCGCAAAAATGAACATGACATTGACCTTTTGACCTCTGGTGACAGGTCACGGCTCCAGAGGACATATACCCCTATCACCCCATCGACGATCAACTGACCGGGACGCGGGGCTCTTGCAAGGAGTATTATTCGCGAAGGCCCTACGCCTCTGTCGCGCGTCAAATGAAACTTGACAGGATTCAAGAACTGTAATACGTTTAAATATAATGGAAACTAACTATGATTGTAATTATCTTCAATTGCAATTATCCAATTAATTATGACAGTTACGGAAACAAATTGGTGCTTGTCGCTCCGCAGCCCTTTCGTGAGAAGATTTTGACCTCTGATGACTCCAGCGTTGACCTCGGGGACTTAACTGTGATTCAGTATTGCATTGTGGAAAGAGTTGCAAGGTAATTAAGGTTCTAAAATTTAACTAACTTAAGGTTTTAATTGTGATTAACTAATTGTTCTAGTTAATTAATTACCCGCTAGGTCAAGATACGTTGGGGAAATTACGCGTGGAAAAGTGAGTTTGGCTTCCATGAAAATTGATCCAAAATCATCGTTCTATCAGCGAAAGCTTCTTTTGAAGAAAGGAATCATAACTAAACAGGTAAGAAAATTACGTAGAAATTATCAAGAAAATAAGTTTAAAGTGAATTAAAAATAAGAATATCAGTTAATTGACTTTTAATTATTTAACTTAAGTTAATTTAATTAATTTTTATTAACTTTTAGGCAATGTCAATGAAGTTCGGGCAGAATCGGATCACTGCAGGCGTCTCCATTCTCCATTTACCCAAATTTTACACCTACTACGAAACCGTGCTCAAAAGTTCTGTGAGTAAAGTCATCAAGAGCATTCACGCAGCGTCGCTGAAGCGCAAGGAAATTACGCAACTTCGAAACGAAGTTGGGAAACACCAACTTGCCAACTTACTGTCGCTGGAGTGCTCTCAGATTTTTGAGGAAGTTGTAAGTTACTTTTTTTTTTTAAAGTTTGTTTAAAAAAAAGTTTGTTTTATAACTTGTTTGAACAATTTTTAAACAGAGCCTTCAATTTCATGAAGCCTATCCTGACGCTTACGAGTTGGAAACGATTCCAGAGAAACGCGTCAAAATGACGCAGAAAGTTGTAAAGTTTTTGACGCTGCGCGACTTGCGCATCACGCCGCAGAATTTTGCGGGATTGTTGCTGAACAAGGCTGGAGAAGAGAAGGAGGAGGCCGAGGACCTCACCGTCGCTCACCTACCGATCCGTAATTAACTAAATCGCTGAATTGGAAAACTGTTTTAAAAAGAGCTAAATCGCTGAATATGAAAACTTGATTAAAAACAACTTTTTTTTTAAACAAAAATTTATTTGTATTTTTTGCACTTAGGCTTTCACACCAGCCAGTCGACCATTTTGCACAACTTCCTCCACACGATTTACGAGTCACGTGCAAAGGGCGCATCGCTGTCGGAGCTCAGCGATTCAACTCGTGTGACGCCACTCGATGCTCGAAGCGCCGTTCGGCAACTTCAGCGTCACAAAGTGATTATTCCTATTTTAGAGGATAAGAAAAAAACGAAGATGCATCGGTAACATTATTTTAAACAATTATTTTAGAGAATTTCTTTTAATGTAGAATTTGGAATTCAGTAAAAAAAAGTGGAATTTCTAAAAAAAAAACAAAATGAGAAGTTTCAATTTCTGAAAATATTTAATTTAACAATTTCTAAAAATATGAAATCTTTAAAGTTGATAAAAATTTTGAATTTTACAATTTATAAAATAAGCGTTAATTTTCAGCTACGTCTTCTACAAGTTCAAAGATGCCAATCGCAACTACCAATCTGTAGCGCAAACCTCTTCGTCAACAGCCGCCGAAAAGCAGGTGTTCATTGATCTCGAGCCGGTAAGCTCACTTTCGGCTCAAATCGGCTTATCGGCTTGATTTTGATTGGTCGATTGCTTGTTGTACTTTACAGAATCAGCAGACTGTGGAAGGTGAAATCATTTGGACGGTTCAGGAACTTGCCGGAGTGGAAGTGGGTAGTTCGGCTGGAACTTCGGTATCGCTCGATCCAGCATGGCCTCCAGGATGCCACCGTGTTGGGAAACTGACACCGAGTCAGATGATCAAGAGGCGTAAGCGCCGCGGAAACAGTCACGTGCACTTCGATGACGTCGCGGCGCAGGCTCCCACACCAGAACTCAAGCTGACGCCCGAGGTGCGCCGTGTCATGGAATCCTTTCTCTCGAACTGTGACCCCGAAGTCGAAGAGTACCGAAAACTTCCGGAAGCGCCCGATGTCCGCTTCCAAAACGCTGATGAGCGGGATTTCGTTCCGATTCGTGAACCCGGAAAGGCACGGTGCTTGGTCTACATCAATCCGACGGGATGGCAGATCCTTGCTGAAGCGGCGGACCTTCGACGGGAGTAAAGATTGATTTTTTTTTAAATTTCTAAACAAGATTTTTTGAAGAGAGATTTTCTAAGCAATTTTTTTTTTAGAAAATTGATTTAAACAAGTTTTTAAAACAGATTCTCCAAACATGCAAGTTTTTTTTTTTTCAAATAGATTTTCTAAACATTTTTTGATTAGGAAACATATTTTCTAAACAAGATTTTTTGAAAACGGATTTTCTAAAACAAGATTTTTTAAAAGGTGATTTCTAAAATTACTTTTTTTAAATCAACAGTTACGGAAAGCTCCCTTCTTTCGCAACAACGAGAACCACGGACCGTGGAAATTTCATTTTGGAACTCATCTACAAGTCACGTGTTGTAATTGGATTTCATCAAATACTTCGCGTGAGGACAACTAACTTACAAAAGCTATTTAACTTTTAATTAACTTTAATTGAGTTTAATCTTAAGTAATAATAAATACTTGAGTTTCGGTTTTTTAATTTTAAAACAAAATTCTAGGGAATTCGGGTTCATGAGAACAAGGACGAAAAGATCGAAATTGACCGTCGGACGCTGTATCGCATTTTGGCGCAACTGCAGTGCAAAGAGCTCATTCAAATTTTAAGGATTCGAATTCAGAAGGAATCGATTACGAGGCTCTGGGCCATTTTCACGCCCTTCTCAGTGAGCATGGGTAAGTTAATTGACTTTAATTAATTTAATTACAATTAAACTAAATTAATTGGTAACTAATAATTGATTAATTAATTTTATAACCTAATTTTGTAGAGAGTAAGCTAATTACGTCCTGTATCGAATACATTGTGGCTGCGACGGAGGCTAAGTCTCGTCAGACGCTGGACGAGCGAAAGGCGAAGCACACGCAGAATCGGCTCGTCAAATCCGGTAACAAGAAGCCGATTCGGCCGCTTCCGCCGGGAGTCACGCAGCGAACCACGGTGCGTGCGCGGCCGGGAAGCAAGCCGGGCTCGAAGATCTTGAAAAAGGTGGTGCGAGGAGCTCGATATGCAAATAAGGCAGGGGTGAAGCCGAAGCGTGTAAGCGATCAGCGATTTTTCAGCGATCTTAACATGTAGAAAACGTTTAATCATTGTTTAAAATTGTTTTTGTAAAGGAAAAGCGATATGACGCGAGGGATCTCGAGGCCTTGTCCCGAATCAAGAGAGTGTAAGATTTTCTAAAAATGTTTATAAATGATTAAAGCGATTTTTGAAATACTTTTTTTTTTATAAAGTAATTGAAAATGAAATTTTTGAAAACAAGTTTTTCAAAACTTTTTTTTTTGAAAACGTTCCAGGCGTGTTGACTGGACTCCAGTGGAGGACCGCTTCATTTTGGCCAGTTTCTTGGCCAGTGTTCTCTTTGTGAAGGACTACAACTATCAACGTGTTTTTATGTTCAATGCTCCGCAACTGCGCGATCTGCTTCACATGAAGGTTGAGAGGGTGAGAATTTTAGAAATTAAAAAAAGAATTGCATTTTTGAAAATGTTTTAAAAAGTTATTTTTCAAAATTTTGAACATAGGGAAGGTGTAAGACGTCTCTGGCAATTCGACGGCGTCTTCATTTCCTTATGAAGAGACATGCATTTTACAGTCGCTACCGCTACTACCTCTCGGAGGCGCTCCAAGACACTGTTTTATATGATCGACATCTGGTTAGATCATTTTAAAATTTATTTTAGAAAAGAGTTTAAAAAGCCTTTCTGAATTTTTTAAATGTTTTTTTTTTTCTAAATTTCTAGAGACGCTTCCACGAAACAAAGTACGAGAAAATGTTCTATCGAATCCCCAAGGAGCCCCTTTTGGCCGTCATTGAGTACTTACAAGAGAAGTTCCATAAATTAAGTATTGATCCGAATGTGATGGCGAGGGATGCGCTGGAAATGGAGGGTGACATGACGCTGATTGACATCCCGACTCACGCTGCGGGTCTCTACGCTGAAGATGGGCTGGAGGACGTTCCCGAGAGGCGTGTGAGGTAAGGTTCATAGGTCAAGCTTTGTAAAAGGTCAAAGGTCAAGCTTCCCGAAAGGTCATAAGGTCAAAATTTCTAACAGTTCAAAGGCCAAACGTTCTGAAAGGTCAAAGGTCAAATTTTCTGAAAGGTTAAAACAAAGGTTGAGTTTGTTTTTGAGTAAGTTTCTTTTTTTTTTGTCGTGCAGCATTGCCTTCCAGCAACCGGCGGGATGTACGATGGTGGACACGCTGGACACGCCCTTTGACCTCCAGTCGGTGTCAGTGTGGACAGCGCGAACGGCCATCTTGAGCCATGGTCATGAGCGGTGACGACGTGGCCAATGTCCATCGCTTCCTCGCCTCAATCAGTGACGACGTCCTGTCGTACACCATAAATGCCATGCGCGTTGTGGGCCTCACGACCTGGCAAAAGGAAACGGTCAGATTTGGACCCTCCGTGGCGTACGACCATTTCTTCATTTTTTTTTCATTTTTGCTTTGTTCATGTGTTCATTTTATTGCTACCATTACTTACATTACATGCTGGGTTCATTTTTCTGTTCAAATGGTGTTCATTTTCTTGTTCTTATGTTCATGTTGTGTTCATTTTTTGCTTAAATTGCTGAATTGTTCATTTTCCTGAGTTCAAATTGTCCATACTTTCAAAATTTAATTTGAGTTTAAAATAATTTTTATTGAATATTGTTAAATTGTTCATATGTTCATATTGTGGTAATTTTTTTTTCTTAAATTGTCCATTATTCATTTTTATGTGTTCAAAATATCCATTTATGTTCATGTTGTGTTCATTTTCTTTGTTTAAATTGTGCATGGGTTTGTGTTGTGTTCATTTTTTTTTGTTCAAATTGTCTCTGTTCATGTTGTTCATTTTTCTTTGTCCAAAGTGTTCATGTGTTTATGTTTTGTTCAGGTTGAAGCGAAAGCTCTTAGCAGGCTTGGGCCCGGACAAGTACAGCGATGCTTCTAATTTTTTGGTCGAATTCAGTGAGACTGCGCAGAGGAGCTTTCCAGCCACCGACCAAACGTCTGTCGGCGTTTTCTACATACTCTGCGAGCTGAATTCTCAAAACCTGGTAATTGCAATTAAAGTTTAATTACAATTAAATTAAATAGTTAACTATTTGTAATTAAAATGTTTAAGCTCAACTTTCAAATTACTCTCCCTGATCCAATCGTCACAATCCATCCAGAGTGGCACGAAGTCTTTCAAACAATTGCCGAAGGGGTAAGTTTAATTAACGTAATTACATTTAAGTGAATTGTATTAATTTGAAATTACTTTATTTATTACTTAATTGTAATTCAAAAAGTTGTGTACAATTTCCCTTGGTAAAGGTCGGCAATAGTAATGCAGCCGAGGACGACGGCGAGTTCATCACCAGCGATGTGCTGGACGAGTCGAATCGCTTTTCTGGTGGCAGCGCCAAGCGCAAGCGTCCTTCAACAACTGCTGACAAACAGCAAGGCGCTGCTTCGAGCAAGCGCAAAAAGTTGGAGCGCTATGAAATGTTGGAGCGACAGGCTTTCGCTGTAAGTTGATCAAACTTGTTTAACTATAATTAACAATTAACTATAATTGACTTTAATTAATTTCAGGAGGCAAGCGTCAACCCTTTGCAAGAAGCGCTGCGGCGGAGTAAGAGCAGTTTGTCTCCAGCGAAAGCGATGCGCATGTCCAACAAGGCCATGCGCCTCATTCGTTCTGAAATCAACTCCAACCACTCAAGCAACTTTGTCGAGCGCCATTTTTTCAGCGTCAATTTGCCTGGAATCGAGGTCACGGGTGATCGGGAAGCGTTTCAGCGAATCATTACTAAAGGAGCTCGGCCTAAACTGACCCTGAAGGAAATCAAGATGCATCTAGTCAAGTAAAGTCTTAATTAAAAGTTAATTAAGCTTAACTTAAATGGTCAATTAACTTTATTTAAATATTTACCTTAATTATTTAAATGCAGAGTGATTCCCTACACAAATAGTTTAATTAGTTAAATTGTTTATTTTAATGTTAATTTTCAAAGTTTTTGATTTGTCGTAGTGTTGTCTTTCGCCCTTGGATAACAAGCACTGGCCGCGTGCACTGGGCCGTGATTGACATCTAGTCAAGTAAAGTCTTAATTAAAAGTTAATTAAGCTTAACTTAAATGGTCAATTAACTTTATTTAAATATTTACCTTAATTATTTAAATGCAGAGTGATTCCCTACACAAGAATTGCCCTGACGGATGCAGTGGAGGTGATAGCGAAACCTGGGAAATTGGGCCGATGGGAACAACTCTACGATTACATTGCCTCAACGAAGGGAGTGGGTGTCTCACTTCAGTTTCTCAGGGTACTTAACTAACTTTAAACTTTA
Source organism: Bilobella aurantiaca (assembly GCA_021029175.1). NCBI lineage: Eukaryota > Metazoa > Arthropoda > Collembola > Poduromorpha > Neanuridae > Bilobella > Bilobella aurantiaca. The sequence continues at coordinate 7,862 of VYYI01000445.1, forward strand.
AAATTTAATTTCAATTTCAATTAAAAGTTACTCATTTAACTGTTGGCGTGATTTATTTTAAGACCAAATTCACAAGGAAGACACTCAATGAAGGCCTCCGCTCACTCATTATCAAAAACGCAATTTTTCTCGTTGGCGTTACGTATCGCAAGTAAGTTCATTGTAATTTTTCTAAAGTCAACTTTTAACGTTTCAGTTATTTTATGAAGGGGTACGCTAACTGGACATTTAAATGTTTCCGCGGGATTTTTTTTTTTGGCGCGAAATGAGAATAAGAAACGGCGGGAATTATTTTTTGTGAATTCAAATTGTTTGATGCTAAAATGGCGATGAAAATATCGTTATTTGCTCTTTTAGATTTGTTGCTGTTGAATTTGTGGAGTGCTGGACGATGCCAATTCTTCACGCCCAGGACAGCCTTCTCGTTCAGCGGTAAATGAATGTTTAGTTAATTGAATGTTAGTTTAATTAGTTAAATTGTTTATTTTAATGTTAATTTTCAAAGTTTTTGATTTGTCGTAGTGTTGTCTTTCGCCCTTGGATAACAAGCACTGGCCGCGTGCACTGGGCCGTGATTGACACAAACGCTGGCCGCGGTTCTCGGCTACGTCAATTTGCACCCTGACCTCACCGTGGAGGCACTCTGTGACCATTTCACACCGGTTCTCTCCCCAGTTGAGACTATGATTGTCATTGACGTAAAAGCCAATTAGTTAAATAAAGTTAACTGTTGATTGATTAAAGTTAATTGATCAGTTAACTAACTACGAGTTTTAATTGATATTGATTCTTAGGCTTTGGTGGGATTCGAGTTCTTCAATCTGTACGAATTGGAGAGGAAGGTGGCGAAGCCGAGCGCCTTCTCTCCGCCCTCACTAGTCTCCAAAAGTAAGTGAAGGATGATAAATATGATAAGTTTGTGTTTGTTTATCAATAACGTGATAAATTGATAAATTGACAATGGGTACAACTGGAATGTTGCAGATTACTCTGTGGACACATTCCTGGACATGGAGTCACTCTACGTTGAGCTCAACGCTCTCACTGCCTCCAAGTACTCCAAATTGCAGCAGCTCTTTGCCTCGGAGGAGAATCTGGATCTCTTGAGGGATGGAACTTTGCAAGGGTCGTAAAAAGCCCTTCAAGGACCCTCCGATGCCACTTAGATTTCATTAAGGGTCCTTAAGACTATTAATTCTGTTAATTAGTCAAGTTAATTATGATTAGTTAAGCAAATTTTAAAGCACTTAACAGTTATCTTTGACAATTAAAAGACGTTTTATTTGTCCATATCTACTGAGAGTTTAATGATGCTTGAAGAAAAAAAAATTGCCTGAAAATGGCAACAATACAAAATGCAACAATTAGACAAGGGTGACAAAAATGACTCCACAAAGTGCAGCAATGTTGCCAGTTAGGACAACAAAGTGGAGAAAGCATAAATGAAAATCTCTAAGAAATTTCAAAATCAGTATTTAGAATTTCTAAATTTCAAAATCAGTACTTAAAATTTCTAAATTTCAAAACCAGTACTTAAATTTTCTAAATTTATTTTGAAATAAAAATATTTCCTAATTTAATTTGTGACAGCGATAACAATGAAAGTTTCCATCAAAATCAAAATTTCCAAAATCAAAATTTGCTTGTCTCAAAAGCCATTTAGCACTTCCTAAGATATTTCCTAATTTTATTTGATTAACAATACGAAGAAAGCAACAATATAAGTTTCAAAATTTCAGAATCAAAATTTAAAAAATCAAAATATGCTCTACTACAACGCCTTCCAGAAATTAAAATATTTGCTAATTTCATTTGGTTAACAAAGCTGAGAAACGAATAATGAAAATTTCCAAACCTAAACGCCGTATAGAAATTTAAACATTTCCAAATTTATTTGTATTGCTAACAACCTAAAAATGCTAAAAATCATTTTGTTCATATAAAAAAAAATCAGTAACAATCAATTGCGCTACTTATCTGTTACAATCAAAATATTCTAAAATGTTAAATATGATGCGATAATGATTATTATGAAAAAGATTATTACAAAAATTAAGAATACGACTTTGAATTACTTATATTAATTTAAGATAGAACCAGACTAAAAAATTTAAATTAAATGCACAATTTTAAATGAGGTTTTAATTAAATTAGTTATGATTTAATTTCAAGTTGTAGTTATTTTGGTAAGTAAAGTATCCACGGTTTTTTTTGGTTGTCATGGCAACACTGTTGGGGATGAAGTGCCTGGCTGGTGCTGGTGTGCTATTGGGTGCAGTCAGACTCTAGCTCCAGACTTGCAAAGTCCTCTTGTCTCCTCTCGTCACAACATAAGTTAAAGAGCCGTTCTTAAGTGCCCTGTTTCTTACTCCACTTAACAATGATAAGAGTTAATTGGCAATTAACCTAATTGCTACCCCAATTAAGGAGGCATCTTGTCTACCGAAGACAGGTAAGGCATTGTCAGCATTCCTAATTAGAGCGTCCCTTGTAGAAAAACAGGTAAAACTTCTGGCTGCATCTTCCTGCATTCGGTTCACCCCGGTTCGGCTGCTGACAGTGACATGAGCCAAAAGCCCAAGTTGACCTTTAGCAAAGGTCAAAAGGTCACGGGCCTTTTGTCAACAATTGCTTAGCATCTGGGTAATCATCTGGTACCGCTGAGACTTAATTTAGGCGAATGACTCACTCTCTTTTTCATCCCCCTGCTGCTGTATGCATCTTGAGAAGTGAAATTAGGCAGGACTCAATTGATTAATCATGCCATTCATTTTTTTTTAAGGAAAATGCCACAAAAGCCTTTCTTAATTCCTAAGGGATCACCTAACCGGAAGGGCTTAACGTAGCGTTAATCGTCATATGGCTGATTCACAACAGATTTTTCAGTTAGTGGGACAGTGACATGGACCACATCAAGAGCCAGAGAAAGTTCATCTTGAAGATTTCGTAGTTAGCTAATCCGCTTTCACAAGGCCTGACAGCAGGGCTTTTAGGCTGAAGTGACGTGAAATGCTCTGGAAGGCTTCTTGGCAGAGGCTGGAACGAGAGCGGGGACTTAATTGACGTGACACTAAACGCTTGACACTTTTCTGCTCAATTTGTCAAGGTGCTCGTCAGGGCATTCGTCTCTCAGGACCCTGTCCAAGTGGTGGTCCAATCTTGCCAAGAGCCAATCTTGGTGTTACGGAGCCAAGACTCGTCAGGGTCATGCAAGGTCAGAGGTCATGAGAGAGAAGGTCATCGAGATTGCCAAATGTTCTGCTACAATGTCCACAATCGTCAAGTGACCTCTTCTGCTCATCGGCCACTTGTCTCGGTTGTTTAAACAGTGACTAGTGACTACTGGGTGTCACCACGAGTGGGCGGTGGTGACACGCTGTAACATTGTTTAACGGTGAGTTAAACAACGTTGTTTACATTTGCGTTCTGCCTATCTGCGTCTCGAAGATTAAAAAAGTAGATTGAGATAAGGGCTCTTGGATGCATTGGTCGAGGTGCCAAGAACAGTAAATCACGATTAATTCACACTTTTGTTTACCTTCTGCACCATTACCCAACTATCTTATCTGCCAAACAATGTTAAGCAGTGTAGCTTTGCATGGAAAGCGCATTTGTGTACAAGTGACATTTAATTACTTCTGCAGAAGTAATGTACTGGCGAAAAGCAAAGCGAATGTAAGCAAAGTAAAGCAATGTAAGCAAGTGTAAAGCAAAGCAATGTTTAAAAGCAAATTATAAACGTTATTTAACGAGGAGTCTCGGCTGTACGCCAAACTAATAAATTGCGCCGTAAAGTAATTGACGACAAAAACAGAACAACAGATCCATATCATCTTTACGTTCCAGCCCTAACCCTAATTCTCATTTCTGTAATTTTGCGGTTCGAAAATCGCTGATTCTCGTCAATTCGTCACCCCTCAGGTCAAAGGTCACGCTCAAGCTGTGTCAAATTATTTGCGGTTCATTATTGACCTGGGTCAAGGCTGACACGACGCCTTAGTAAAGCTTCGCTTCAAACTTGCCGCTGAAGCAATTATTTTAATTGGTCCTATAATCGATCGCTGATTCTCGTCAAGCCCTAACTCGAAAGGTCAAAAGTTGACGCAGTGCAAGCTGTCATGATGTCACGGGTCAAGGTTCATGTCACTAGCTTTGTGAACTTGCCGCTGGAAAATGACGTGATCGTCAACTGGACCATCATGGTGGGACATACCGTCAGCGTCAGCGTGTCACGTGGTCACGCCTTATCATAAAAAAAAGTTGCGTTTCGCAATTGTTTTAGCACAAGGTGTGTTTATTTAGCATAAGATGCATATTTGATGAGGTCATGGTGCCTTTTGCCTTCCGTTCTTGCTCCTGGGACCTGGACATGCCATGTCCAGAAGGGTGAATGGTCATGTATGTCATGTCCAGAAGAGAGATTGGCCGTGTCATGTCCAGGAAGGTGACGAAAGCATGAGAGCTGGGTTGGGACACCTTCCGCGGCCTCTCGTGCTTTGCGGCTATTTGGCTTCTAATTAATTGATTTATGTCCAGAGTGACACTCCAGAGGTGGTGAAGAGGGCTTAAGTTTAGGTTTAGGTTTCCAGAACCGTAGAGAGAAAAGGGACCGAGCCTTAAGGGCCCACGGACCGACTTAAAGGGCCCACCATAAAAAGAAGGGCCCTGATAACGGTAGAGATTACATTTGGAAAGGAAAAGATTTGACTTATCTTTTCCGTTAGTTGATGAAAGTGAAAGTTCATAATGTTGATGAAAGTGAAAGTAAGTGAAAGTAGTGAAAGGGCCCTATTGATTCAGAAGGGCTGATTCTTTTCACTTGTCTTTTTCATCACTTAAGGCCCCGCCATAAGCCGTCTCAGCCGCCGGAAAATGTATGACGTCGTAAAGGGCTCCTCAAGTTTCTACTTTCTCTTAGAAGGGCTCCAATAGCCATTTCCTCTTTATTTGCTTCCAAATTTCTCTTATCCGGTTGTACAGAGCCTTTTTTAAAGTCCTCCTCACACGATGCGTAAGTTTTTCAAGTGAAAGTGGAAAGACAGAATGCCCACTTTCTCCTCTCAATTTTCTCTTTTCCTTTCTCCCAACTGCATCACGTACTTGTTTTTTTTTGTTTAATAAAAAAAAAATTATATTTTCTAGAAAATTTGTTTGTTTGTTTGTTTTATTTCTTCACACAAATTTGTTTTTTTTTATCTGACACAGGCATTCTAATTTTTTTTTCTAAAAACCCCGTTGCGTCGTCGTTGGTGCTTTTGTCTTTTGGGATCTCGGAAGTGGGCATTGATGTGAACAGAGCGTTTTGCTAAGGAAATCCGCTTTTCGTTTATTAGACAGACTCTGGAACATGGTCTGGAAGATTTTTTTTTACCGGAGGCTTTCTCCAGCTTTCTCCAGTTTTCTCAAAAAAAAAAAACGATCACTTCCAGAACGGCGCTGTTTAGAGAAAAAAAAGATGATGTTTAGAAAAATGACTTTAAGAGCTTTTATACGAGAAATGAAAGTGGGGAGAAAGCTCAAATGGCTAAACTGTGTTATACGAGGAAATCCAAAAGAGAAAGCGTTTAGTCAATCCCTCATTCTTAACCTAGTGCTTTTCTAAGGGGAAGTGAAAGTTTGACAGTCAACTTTCCCACGCTCCACGGGTTAAAAAAAAGCACCGTTCGGAGCTTCCACGGTTTTTTGAAAAAAAAAAGAAGTCACCATGGAGCTTCCACGGTCCACGGTGGGGAGAAGGAGAGAGAGAGAGATCTCCTGAATAATTTATTTTAATTGCAAAGCCTCCTGGCTATGAATTGTAAATTTTGAGGGAAATTTTTTCTCCTGGAATTGGGATGCTGGAGGCTGGGATTTGACTGGAGAAAGTGGGCGGATGCTTTTCCATATTTTGCATCAAGTGAAAAGGATTACGAAGGGGCAGGGGGGCCCTTAAAGGGGGTACCTTTTAGTTTATAATTTTGAACTTAGGGAAGAACTTTTTAGCACTTCTCGAGAAGTGTGCGCCGCTACGTAGGCGGCGGGAGAATTGATTTTTTTTTCTTGGTACATTTTAATCCGAACCATTTCCATTTCGCCGTAAGCAGGGCAGCGGAGCATGTGAAACTGGGAAATTAATTCATTTTCACTAGAGAGAAGCTCTCCGGTAGTTTTGGCGGGAGCGGTTGAGGATTATTTGAATTATTTAAGACTCGTGGACTTAGAACAAGGATTATTTGAATATTTTAAGATTTGGAATTTAGAACAAGTTCTCGAGGAGCCGGAGCACAGGTGTTTCTTCAAAATTCTGTTCAAACATGACAAACTGCTCTTTGTTCAAATTGATTTGAATGAGCACCGTGTAAATAAAGAAAGTGGATACGAAGAGCACCTCAAAAACAACGTTCAAGCCGTTCTCAAATTTAACAACGGAGTTTTTTTTAAGCCCTGGATAAAGGAGGCCGGAAGTGAAAGTTAGGCGGAGCTCAAATTACATTTTCAATTTCCTAAATGGTCCTTTAAGACCTTTAAAAAAGGACGGAAAAAGGATGAAAAAAGCAGGAAGCTTTTACAATTTTTAATGACGCGTTTCCCCCTTGGACACAAATTAAGGTCAAACGGAAATCATGACAAGTGAAAGGTGTTTTTTTATCATCTTTTGTCAATTGTCATAATTTGTCTTTGTCTAGTTAGAAAATGAAAGTTTTCAAGATATTGACAATTTCTTGAAAATTCTTAATTTTTTCCGAGAGTTTATCAATGACTTTAATTTAAGCAAAATTAGCACACACACAAAATTAGTTAAAAAAAATGTACTAAAAAACGGGTATTTTCGTTTTGAAAATATGAATCTTTATTTTTATTTTTTTCATTTTTACCTTACATTACTTTTCATCATGTTTTCATCATCAGGATTATCATGATTTGAAACGTTGTGTAATTTCCCACCGTGGGAATTTTTTGAAAGAATAAAGTGCAGGGCTCTTGTTGTTGACGCTGAAGGCTGAAGCTAAAGACGCTGGTGCTAGAATCGCTGATTGTGAAGACGCTGCTCCTGATGGGCTATTGTTGTTTGTGAGGGACGTGTTTGTGTGTACTCTGTCATTAGAAAAGTGGTTTGTAAAGAGAAAGTTAATCCGAGTGGGAAGGGAACGTGTGGCTTAAGAATTGGATTAGTTGGAAGAGGCTTCTAAATGCCTTTTCAATTCTCCAACAAATCCAACTTCCAGTTAGTCAAACAATAGGGGGGCTGGAAGAGCGCTGAAAAAAAAACAGGAGCTGGAAGAGCGCTGAAAACAAAAGTGAAAGTAAAGAAAGGAGCTTTTGGACAAGTCTCTCCTCGAGAACAAGAAAAACAGGAAAAGGAAGTGGGCAGAGTAGAAAATCGCTGCAAAAAAGTTCCAGAATTGACCAGCGAAAATTTCCTCTCCAGATTTTTCTCCTCTTATTTCTAATTACAAGAGCAAGAGCAGCAGGTTCGATTCGGGTGTTCCAGCTTTTTCCTGGAATCATTACAAAGGGCCCCCCAAAACCTCCAATTGTTGTTAAGTACCCCAGATGCTGTTTTTGTGGGCCTTCATTTGTTTTTAATTGGGCTGGAGACGCAGAGGTGTACCTGGAAGGTTCCAGCGTTCCTGGAGAATTTTATTGAGTCGTAAACGTTGTAGGCTCTGGATTCTGCACCGCCAAGAATCAGAATCGTGTTCATGGAGTCACATTTCACATTAAGTAGCTCCTTACTCTTTTTTTAAAAAAATTAATTGCTTAATTAAAGTTAATTAACTATTTAAAAAAAATGATTTTCAGGTAAAAGTAACTAGTTTGAACAATTTTTTTTAGAACTGTTTGAACAAGCCGTGCGACAGAACTCGTAAAATGTAGCCGCCGGGGTTTAGTCTTTAGTTTATAGACGTTTTTTTTCTGTTTTAGAACCTCTATGAACCTCATAATGATTTTTTGGATTGATTTTTGGTGATGCTGGCTGTTTTAATGATCGAATTAATCTTTTCTTTTTGGTGCGCTGTTCATTAGGGAGGAAGGGACGTTTTTTGGCGGGAGATCATTAAGAAATTAAGTGGCGCAGGATGCCGTCGTGGTGGAAGACCTGCCTGGGGAAACCCGCCGCCGAACCCTCCGAGGTGGTGGAGCTCGACTACCGCCACGCAAACCTCATCGCTGTTCCACCGGAAGTATTTGCCCATGAACGAACGCTGGAGAAGCTCTCCCTCGCATCAAATCAGGTAAACAACCACTAGCTTCTCTCCCAAAAACAACTTTCTCTTTTTCAAAAATCTACTTTTGTTTTTAAAAAAATCTAACTTTCTTTTTACAAAAAACGACTTTTCATCTTTCAAAACCACTAATTTCTTTTTTTCTAAAACCCAAATTCCTCTTATAAAAAAAAATAACTTCCAGTTTTTGCAAATGTAATTCTAATTTTTCTAATTCAAATACGAAAAAACTTTTTCTTTTTAAAACAGCTATTATTTCTTGAAATAGCTTTTCTCTCTTTTTATTAAACAACTTCTCTTCTCTTCTTTTTTTTTATTAAAGGTGCTTGGACATTTTTATTAGAAAAAAAGGACAATGAGGATTGAACTTGACGATTTGGTGGCTCTTTGTAAAAGATAAATTTTGAGTGGGGAATTTAAATGAGAAAATAGAAATAAGAAGCGATAGAAGAAGAGGAGAGTAAAATTGAATCTTTCCTGTGTCACGGGCAAATTCAATTTGAGTTTGTTAAGAAGGGGGGCTTCTGAGAAAAAAAAATGAGAAAAAAAAAGAAAAAAAAAAGAGAGAAAAAGAGAAAAGGAAAGTTTGTGAAGGAGCTTATCCTTGTGAATATTTTATGGCGCCTCTTGAGTCCATCTTATATAAATCTCAACAACTTTCTCCAGAGCCTCTTTTCTCAAAATTTTGCCCAAAGTTTTCTCCAGCAATTTTATCTGAACTTACTCCCTCCTTATCACCTCCCTCCAGCCCACGCCCACCTGTACAGAACCTTCTTTAAGTACCGTAAACAAAAAGAGAAAGTCTGGAAAAGAAAGTAAACAGTTATTGTAAAGGCTCTGCTAAAAGGCTTAAAATGCTTTAATTAAAATTATTTTGTTAACCCAAAACATTTTTTTTAGCCTAAAGCAACTACAAATTGACATTTAAAGAAGGTTCAGATTCAGAAGTTAGATTCAAGTTTCTCAGACTTTCTTTTATTTTTCTTTTATACCGGACATTAAAAAAACGCTCTGTACAAGTGGGTGTTGACTGAATCGCTCTGTACGTGGGGATTCTCTGACTGAAACTCTTTGGGTGTTGGCTGGAAAGGGTATGTACAGACACTTTCACAAACATTGGCTTGTAAACGGAAAGTCCAAGCCCGCTTGGGTTTTTCTACCTATATAAAAAAAACAAAGCAAAAAAAAACGCCCTTATTTACAGTAAAATCTCGTTTTGGGTTAGGAAATCACTATTTTGGGGGAAAAAGAAAAGTTTTCAAAAGCGCTTTTGAGGTACTGATGAAAGGCTCTGTACTTGAGAAACAACTTATCTCGTAACAGGAGGAGGCAGCTCGTATCGCAGGGAGAAAGTCAGGAGAAAGTAATAAAAACGTATTTTAATGATTTCTGATAATCCATGATTATTACTATGAGTAGAACTATTGGTTGGGGTGTAATTAATTTCTGGTGGAATTTCTCACTCACTGAAAATGGCAGCAATTGAGAGGTATTGCATTGTAAGTACGGGATTTTGAGTAGAGAGCGGAATTGGCATTGTTTTAAAACAAAAGACTTTGTTTGAACACGAAGGAGGGGATGGAGTTGTGCGCGGAGTTTTGAGTGGCATTGCCAATTTTGAAAATGACAATTGGAGGAGAAATGAAAAGGGAGGAATTTATCTGTAAAGGAGTTTTGGCTGAGCAGGACTCGGATTTTGTGAGCATTTACATGTAACGAAGAACGAAACAGAAGTTCAATGGCACGGATCGCTGCCTTTTGGCAAACAGCGATTTAAAGCGCTTTCTAGAGACAAAATCCTCGCTTTGGAGAGAGGCTCAATAAATCGGAGAGAGGCAGGAGGAGCAGGGCAAAAGGTTTACTTTTTGAAAATCGAAAATATCACAAAAACCTGGATCTTTTATTGAACGTTTAGGAGTTATGCGCGGCAAAGGCCGAGAAGACGAGTTCTAAAAATAGACCAACATTTTGTACGTTCTAGTTTGTTCTAAAAAAGTGGCCTATTTTTGTGGTGGAACATTAGTCTGCATTACGTGAGACAGTTGGAGCTTTCTTGTTGTTGAGGAATTTGTTTTGTTCGGGCGTGGCTTCGAACTAGAAAATGATTGTTCTAAAGTGATTGGCAACTTTCACTTTAAAAAAAAACTATGTTCAAACATTTTTTTTAAATTGAGGTTCCTGTAGGTTATTTTGTTTGAATAAGAAACTATTTAAATAAACGGCAAATCGCTGATTTAAATAATTTTTGTTTGAGATTTTTTGTTTTGATTTGATTGAATTGCATAAATCATTCCTTTTGCTAATTGGTTCGTGGAAGTAGAGCTATTGATAGAGGGAAAACGATTCGTCTTCAAAGGCGCTTTGTTCTGGAGCGCTTCCAGCGCTGTTGTGGCCCTATTGATTCGTTTGGCTCAATAAATCGCTGAATGCCAAAGGCAGGGAGACTCGGCTAGTCGCTAAGGGTTTCCTGCGAATGGAACTGGAAATGATGAGGTTTTAATCTAATTACGGAAGACGCGCACAACTCTCCCTTCAAAAGTTCATTATTTTATTATTCAAATACGTTTTTTCAAGTGTAAAGCGTCAAATTCAGCAGCGCTTTCTTCTCGGAATTCCCAAGGGCTCTGGGCACTTACAACGGCACTTCATGCGCTTGAAGAGCAAGCGTTTTTGAAAAGAAAAAAAAAGAAACTTTTTTGAAATAGTTTTTTTAATGGCTAATCTAACAATTTTCGTTTTTCCTTTCTAGATTTCAGCCCTCCCACCCTCACTCTTCCACTGTCACGAGCTACGGGAGCTGGAGCTGTATGACAATGAGATTCAAGTGATTCCAGCCGCCATTGGATCGCTGACGAGGCTCACGAGACTCGATGTGAGTCGAAACGGTAAGTTTCTCGAGGTCAGTGACCTTTGACCTCTGTTGAGAAGGACCCCTGCACAGTGGACACTGGTCTTGTCAAGTGGAGTCATGATAATGGTGTCATTAAAACAACTTTACTCTCCTGGAGTAGAGCTGAGTGCTCTTAAGTGGGTTAATGGCAACTTTAACAGGCCGTATTCAAGTGAATAATGAAATATCATTTAGGAGGAAATCGCTGCGCTTCAGCGCTGTTAATTTTACTCCAGTGCTATGAATTGAGTTAGTTAACCAATGATAATGGTTCTCATAATTGCCTTTCTGCTTTCCTTTCACCGTTTTATGGAACGATGAGTGTGACAATATCGCTGTAAAATGACGAGAGAAGCGCGTAATATCGCTGGGAGACGAGACATGAAAGAATGGGCGACATTTCAGCGTCATAGTTGAATGTCGCTCTGGCAATTACGAGTGGGGAAATGAGATCCTGTGGTTTGCAAATTGAGTTGCGGTTTTGGCAAAGAAGGGCCCTGGAACGTTCTCAAAGGGGACTTGAAGGGCCCACTCGGAAGATCGTGTCGTCGTGTTTTTTTTTTCGAGTGGGTACTTTCGAGAAAGATGAGTCGTGTCGTGTCAGCGGTAGTGAAAGTGGATTAAGGGCCTGCTCTTTTTTTTTTACTTTCTTGAGAGGCTTGATTAGGCTCTAGCTTAGTGTAGGGCTTAAAGGGATCCCATTTGGGCATTAGCGCTGGATTCTGTTCTCGAGGGGCCTGGAAGGACTGGAATCGCTGGATTTGGTTGTCGAGGGGCTGGAAGCGCTGCTGGAGATGTTGAGACGAGTAGAGCTAATGAGGTCAAAGTTGAAAGGCATGTGGACCTCATTTGATGATGTAAAGGCTCTTAATTTTCTACTTTAATTAGATTCCCAAAGTTCTATTCATAATTAAGGGAGGGCTAATAGACTTGTGCTGTGCAGAAGGCTTAAATTGACTGTCGTCCTCGTAATGAAACGCTGAATTCAGCGCTCGAAAATCGCTGATTTAAAGGTCAAAGGTTACCAGCACCGGATTTGAAAACTGTGATTTTTTACTGCCCTTTCAAAATTGTCTTTCACCGTGTTGCCTTAAAATGTTGAAAAATCGATCAAAATAAAAGTTAGGAATTTTTTTTTTTTCAAATTTTTTTGTTATTTTGAGAACGATATTGTAAAGAAACATTCCAAAATTTAAAAAAAAAAAGTGAAAGGATTTTCAAGAACGCTGTTTTGAGAGTGACCGTGGCGGCTGCCGTGGAATGAGACTGTGGAAAAGCGTTTTTAAGAATTAGGTAGAAGTTGTAAAAGTTTCGGTTGTGCTAATAAGGGAAACTAGAGCTTTATTCTTGCTCCGTGACCTTTTTTAAGGAGCCCTTTATTAATTATCGTGTCACAATCAGTGACACTCGAAGGGCTCCTGTTCCTGAAGGAGGAGTTATGAGGGTGATAAGAAGTGAAAAGCACCCTTTTGCTAAGGGCCCCCTCCTGCACCTCCACAAACTTTTTCCAATTAGCGATTCTTCCCTTATTTTTCATCTGTGACGCTGCTGTCATGATGGCTTTTGGAACTCGGTGAAAGTTGGCTGGTGTGTAGCACCGAAAAGTTTTGGCCCTTAAGGCTCTCTCGTAGGATGATATCAATATTGAACTTTGTGGTTTTTGTTAAGGGAGAAAGTTGGCGAAGTGTCTTGTCTTAGAAATCCGTACTGTTCAAACGTGTTCTTAGAAAATTGGAGAAAGTTTTTTTTTAAACTTTGTCCATTTAGTCCAGTTTCACCATGGAGGAGGCTGTGTGGAAACTTTGGGGAAAGCAATGCAGTGAAAGTGGAGATTCTCAATTGGCTTTCCTTGACTAAAGACGACTTTCACTTGTAGAGAAGTAATTAAAAACTAGTTAATTGGGCAGGGATTTAGAAAAGGGAAATTCCAAATTTTGAACAGATTTTTTTTTAGAAAAGAAGCTTAGGAGTGTTTTTTTACTGAGGTAGGGCTTAGTTTTGCTACAAAGCGTTTTTTATGTCTTCAAACGATTTTTGGGAGAAAAAAATCGTGTGGATGGAAGAAACGTAGCTCTCTGAGGAGCATTTCAGGGTCATCGTCGATTTACAGATTTGAATTAAAAAATTTTGATTTTTGATTTATTACAAAATTTCTAAAATTTGACAAGAGGTTTTTGAAATTGTTGAATTGTGAAACTGGACTTGTAAGTTTTCCTCTTATAAGAATAGTCCACTGGATTAACTGAGGAATTTGTGACTTTAAAAAAAAAAGTTTTTCAACTTTCACATTCTTGTGCAAGAGAATTTAAACAGAGTTTATGAGAGTTTAGAACAAAGTTTGTGAAATCTTGTTTTACTACGAAACTTTCTCTCGTCAATGTCAAAAAGTCAGTGTAAGCGCTTTGCCTCGTCCACATTTAAAAAACAAATCTTTCAGGAAATCCTAGTAGCTCGAAATTAGGAGTGAAGGGTCAAGGGCACAGGCCTTGAAGTGTGCCTTAAAATTTAATAACATTTTCTCTGGGTGAAGCAACTATTTCTGAATTTTGAATGTAAAACACTACCTGAGTCCTCCAAACACAAAATTTATTTTCTAACTCGAATGGGAAGAGGTTTAATACTGGAAAGGAAAAAATAGTTACTTCACCCACTCTGAATATGGAGTTAAAATAGTTAGAAATAGTTACTTCACCCGATACAATTCCAATGTTCATTGCAACGAAAAACGGGAAGACCCTAAGACCTTCGTTTTTCTCTGGTCTTTCCAGCCGTTTCCGAGGTAGCTGACACTATAAAGAGCTGCAAGGCCCTGTCCCATCTCAACCTCAGTCTCAACCACCTCGTGAAGGTGCCTGAGGGCGTGTCCCAGCTCGTGGGCCTTGAGGAGCTCAACCTCACGGACACTTGCCTCGAGTTCCTCAGTGCCAACTTTGGGCGGTTGACGAAGCTAAGGGTCCTCGAACTGAGGGAAAACCTCCTCCAGTCCCTCCCCAAGTCCATGACGAGGTTCGGACACCTCTGTCGCCTCGACATTGGACACAATGAAATGAGAGAAGTGGTAAATTGTGTAATATACAGAGCCTTTTTCAAAGTCCTGTGACAAAATGGCAGTGACAGGAAGAGAAAGTCAATGAAAGTAACTGTCACACTTTTAGAAATCCTCTTCACCAAATGGTTACATGTACACACCTGGCAGTAAGGTACTTCTGCTGCCGTACTGCTTGGTGATCTGTTAAATGAAACATATCTCCATACAGTAAAATAGCAAATGACCAAACGGTAGGTACTTATTTGGTAAATGGCAAAAGGTGGCTTTTTTTTTTAGATCCATTGTATTTTTTAATGTCAATTTTGCATGACTTTCTCTTTTGTCATAGAAAGTTAAGAAAGGCTCTGTACATTCCTAGAAGTCATCTTCTGCCTCGTCAATTTTCCACTTTAAAGTTACAATTAAAATTGTCAATTAATTGCGTTTTCATCTCCATGATGCAAAAGTAACCTTTTTTTTTTATTACTTTGTGAGCCGCTAATTGTAATTAATTAATTTGCTTTTCTCTTTTTTACTTTAGCCGGAAGTGATAGCGACCATGACGAACCTCACGGAGCTCTTTGTGGACAATAATACGATACTAAGCATTCCTAAGGTAAGAAGTGGAAAAGAGGACTTTCGTTAATTAATTAGAACAATTAGCAAAGTTAATTAGCGAAAAGGAAAATTGAGAGAAAGTATTATCACTGATTACTTTATTATTAAATCCAGCGCAGCGCAAGGGCTCTGAATCTGCAAACTAGGGCTTCATTTCTAAAAAAAAAACATTCAAGCGACTTGTATGAATTCTACAGAATTGAAATCATGATTCTTTTTGATTTGAAGACGGGCAGTGTTTGTAATTGTTAGTTAATTAAAATTAATGAAATGATTTAAATAAACATTTTTTTTACTTTCTAAAAAATAACTCTTTAAATTTTTCACTCGCAACGTTTTTGCCTTTAGTTTGAGTGAAAATGAAACATGTTTTGTTTTTTTATTTTTAGGGAAAACAATGTGTTTTAGCACACAAAAACTGTTAGTCAATCAAAATCTGTATAAGTTTACTGTTGCTGGATAGGTAATTGGAGAAAGCATGTGAGGAACGGTGAAAGTGAACGGTGAAAGCAGAAGCCTTTTTTGAAGCCATATTTTATTTTGTGGTAAAGTGAAGCGTTTGAAGCGAAGAAGTGCTAATGAGGTGTCTTTTTTTGGAGTTGAGCTCAAATGCAGCGAGGTGTCAGTTTCCCTTTGGGTGAAAGTTTACGTGTCACTTTTTTCTAAAACAGGAGTTTTAGAAATTAGAGTTTTTAGAAGAGAGGTTTGAATTTAGAAAAGGCCCTATTGATTTATTTGTCTGGTGAAGGAAGCGAGTTTTTTTGAAAATGGCCCTGCTCTGAAGTTAGATAAGACTTTTCAATCAAGTGGGACATTGAGAAGCTAAAAATAGTTTACAAATCAAAGGAAAGGCTAAATTTAAGTAGGACGTCTGTCTAGCTCTTTCAAGCGAGCGCTTTGATAGCGCTGAAAAAAAAAGCGTTCTGACGTTACAAAGCGCCTTTTTTGAAAGAGGATATGAAAAGGTCAGTCGCTTACCTTTTTCGAATTCGGAAATTGCTGACGTTGTCTGGAGTGAGAAAAAAGGCTCATGACCTTTACAACATTTTTTTCCACCTGTGGAGCATTTATTTTTTGGAAAATTTTGTAAAAAAGGTTCTATTTTCAAAATTATGAAGATGGCTAGAAAAGCTTTTGATTTCCAAAATTTTGAAAATGGTAAATAGGGTTTCATTACATTTTTATGGGTTCACGTCCGCAGTTCGCTTCGGAGAGGGATCTTTTTTTTTGTAATTTTTGGAAAATGGTTTTGTTTTTTAAGAATTTAGAAAATCTTTTTTATAGCAAAATTTTTGTTGTTCTCAGTTCATTGGAAATTTGAGCAAACTAACGAGTTTGGACTGTTCGAATAATGAGATTTATGAAGTGGCAGAGGAACTTTGTAAATGCACGCACCTCGCAGACCTCAACTTCTCCTTCAACAGCCTCTCGGTAAGATTTCTTTTTTAGAAAATGGGAAGATTTAGAGATTTTTTTTAGAACAAATGTTTTTTTTTTTGTACAAAACTCATGTCACGCTTCAAAAGAAAGGGAGAAGCTAAAGGTTGTAAGCTTCCCACTGGGAATTTCCTCTCTCCAGCCTCAAACCGTGTGTTTTTGAAAAGTAATAAAATTGAAATCGGAAAAGTTGCGTCATTTCCACGGTGGGAGAGGAAATTCAAAATTGACTTTCTAGAAATAGAACTTTTAGAAAAATGAGGTGGCACACGTGCTAATTTTTTTTTCGTTTTTAAAACAGTCACTTCCATCTGGACTTGGTCTCTTGGAATGCATCACGATGTAAGTGTCCTCTACAATAATTTAAATTCATTTGAACGACTTTTTTTAAATTTAAAAAAAGAGGATGTTCGAATATAATTTGAACATTTTGCAAATAGTTTCTCTGAGTTTTAGCTTCAATTTTTGAAAAAAATTATGTAGATGTCACTCAAGATTTTTCTTTTGTTTAAAAAACATGTATTTAAAAATTATGTTTTGAAAAATACGATTATAAAAAAAAATGTTTTTTAAAGTTGTTTATAAAAAAAAGTTTGTAAAAAGTTGTTCATAAAAATATATTTGTAAAAATAAGTTGCTCATAAAAAGACGTTTGTAAAAAAGTTATTTGTTTTTAAAATATCATGTTTGAAAACATGTTCTGTAGCCTCCGTATCGACAACAATTTGATTCAGTACCTGCCAGAGAAGTTTGGGCATCTAAAAAATCTACAAGAATTCAGTGCCATGCGCAATTCGCTGAAAGCGCTTCCGCCGTCGTTCGGACTTCTTCGGAAGCTCCAGACGTGTCTACTGGATGAGAATCTGCTGACGGAGCTGCCCAAGGAAATCGGGAGTTGTACCCAACTGTCCATTCTCCACGTGACACGGAACCAGTTGACATGGATACCCTCTGAAGTGGGGTACTTGACCAACCTCAAAGTACTGTCCATCTCGGGAAACTTCATCCAGCATCTCCCCGTGTCCATCCTCAACGTACCCAAGCTGGGAGCGATTTGGATCTCAGACAGTCAGTCCAAACCGCTGCTGCCGCTGAGCAAGGAAACGCTGCCAACGGGCCAAGTCGTCCTCACATGTTTCTTGTTACCCCAGGTTCCGCTAGATCCTGAAAGTAATTTGAACAGCACTGTTTAATTTTTTTTAAACTAGAACAGTATTTTTTGAATTTTGAGAATCCAACAGCATTTTTTGAAATTTTTAATCTAGCGTTGGAACAGATTTTAAAACACATCCAAAATTCAGCAATAGTTTGTTTTAAAATAATTTTTTTTTTCAGAACCCGTTCTTGA
Organism: Bilobella aurantiaca; assembly: GCA_021029175.1. Lineage (NCBI taxonomy): Eukaryota > Metazoa > Arthropoda > Collembola > Poduromorpha > Neanuridae > Bilobella > Bilobella aurantiaca. The sequence goes on from VYYI01000445.1 coordinate 25,390, forward strand.
GAAGGAGACGGATGAAAACACGGTGCGAGCACGACAGCCGACAATTAAGTTTGCGGACGCCGTGGACGAGGAGCGAAACGGCGACGTGCTGGAAGAGGAGCCAGTGGTCGCTGCTGGAAGTTCAACGTTGCGACCGCCGGGCCTTACGAGGGCCCCGACACCATATCCTAAGGAACTGAGGGCCCTCGCTAAGCACGCTTCACAAGTGCACATGCGCCATAGCAAGGAACTTCAAAATGGAGACATTCCAGTGAGGGTAACTTTTTTTAATATTTAAAAAAACTGTGGAAATTGCCGTCATATTAAAAACGATTTTTTTTAGAAAAGTTTTTTTTTAGAAAGTGTTATGAATTTTTAGATAAGTGTTTTAATTTTTCAGAAAAGCTGTTTGAAAATTAAGTTTGAATGTTTTCCAGGAAAGTAAAAGTTTTGAGGGTGAAGTTCAGCTGGAGGCGAATTCTGCAGCCTATTCGTCTGCTCCACGCTACACAAAATCCAACGGTCAGGGAGCCACGGTGAGTCGATTTTTTAAGTTCATTTTTTTAAAAGTGTATTTAAAAAGCAGTGTTTTTTTAATTAAAATAAAGAAACCAGTATTTTGTGTACGGTGTTTATTGCGGTAGGGAGCCCGGTTTTTAGACAAATAATTAATTAAAGTAATTATAATTGTAATTAAATTGTGAGGATTAATTATTTGTAATTAGTAATTGTAATTATGGAAACGGCGATTTTAAAGCGGTCCAATTAATTGAGCGAACACTTTTCAGTAGGGTATAAATTGGAGGAGGATTCTTATGAGGACGGGAGTCCAAGTGGAAGATATTGCCAACACTCCATGTAATTGACTCATTAATCAGATGAATCCACGGTTTTTCTTTTTTTGAGTTTTGGCTTAATTTCAACGGTTTTTGTACTTGGGTTTTAGATTTCAACGGTTGTTGTATTTTGAGTTTCTAATTTCAACGGTTTTTTGTCCTTTTGAGTTTAGCGTACTTTAATCGGTTTTCGTACTTTACGTTTAGCTCCAATTCCAAGTCTGACGGTTTTAGTTTTGATTTTTTAGAATATAGATTTTCAAGTTCTTTAGAATCTAGATTTTTCAAGTTTTTTTTAATTAATTTGTTGAATTGGTGTTTTTTTTATTATGCTTGGTTTAAGTTTGGTTTGTATTATTTTTGGCTGTGAATTTGTGTTGGTGGATATTGTTTTTGTAAGACGATTTTTGATTGGATGTTGAGACTTACAATTCGCTTAATTTTGACAGTCGAATCGTGATTCGGAGGCAGGCGAATCGGAACGGCTTCTTTTTCATCCAGGAAGTCGAAGCGGAAACGCCGTTCAGTACGATTCGATTCGGCGGCTGAGAATGGGCCACGGTGGGGGCGGCGGCCATGAGTCAGTGCCGTTGACGAACGGTGTCACAGTTGATGGAAGTGGAGGCGAACCCTGGACCGGGCAGCCAGACACCAAGACTCCGCCTCCCTACCACATTGCAGCACGGAGAGCGGCTTTCTTCCGGAACTCTTCGGCATCGGCCGGAAGTGCTAGCTCCGCCTCTCCCCACGTCAACAGCTCACCGTCACCCTTCACCGTGAGTTCCCCTGCTTTCCAGTACCCACCGCCGCCGGAACCTAAACCGTTGGCAATGACCAATCAGTTCCTTTCTCACCCTGCTGAGGGCGGAGCCAAGGAACCACCAAAACTACAGACAAATCAAAGCGGAACTGCGGCGGCTCAAGAACAGTTTTCTATTGGTCCAGAGAATGCTGGACTGAATGAGACGTTCAGTGTCGACGAGTCGACCAACGGTCTCAACACAACTTTCACGGTGGAGGTGAATCCTTCGGGAAGATTTGAGTCAACGTTTGTGAAAAGCCCAGCAAGTTCCCATAGTTGGGTTCCGCCGAGCGTTTCCGACAGAGGAAACACCGTTCGGCTCGAATCTGAAACCGTGTCCAACGGTGCTCCGTACTCGGGCTGTGATGATGAGAACGGAATCCTGGAAAGCGATGTTCCTGGAGACTGGAAGCATCCGGAATTGTCTTCTGGAGACGAGCTGGAAGGCGGAGGAACAGATTCTGAGGGTCCGCCCATTCTGCCCATGCGACCAATCGTGAGAGACTATTCTCAATTGAGCGCTTCGACGCTGAACGCTGGAAGCAACCACAGCGGCGCCTTGCTTCGCAGTCCTCCGGGTGAGGGCTCCTCGAAGATTCCCGTCACCGCTCGGAAGAGTTCGGAAATGGTGAGTGGGAGGAGTTTAAACTCGAGTTTGGGTTCCGGGGACAGGGTACATGAGCCACCGAAGTATGTCACGGTGGGTGGTGGCCATGACTACACGGACTCGGGACGACATGTCACAAATTCGGTCACCAACTTGGTGGGACCGCGTCAATCGGAACCGTTCGGAAATTCTTCGGTCCAAACATCAAGATCTTCGGAAGTGTTCGGGAAATCGCTGGGAGGAGTTCCGCGCCTCTCGGAAACTTCCGGAAAGCACCATTCTGCTACAAGCATTCCTTCTTATCGCTCTTCCTTTGGCAAATCAGCTCCGCCGAACAGTGCGAATCAGCCCAGAATCGTTGAAGCGCAGAAGCATTCCGGAATTCCAACGCTGCGGCCAGGGCTAAAGCAAATCCATTCCGAGACGAGTCTTCCGCAGCAGCCGAGCATGATTCGAAGGAATTCGAGTGGGAAGAAAGTGGATCCTCCACGGTTTTCTCCAACGGCGCTCAACGGTTCGGGTCCAGTGTCACCCAACGCCGTGACACCCTCCTCTCGAATTCCTGTCATGAACAAAAAACCGTGGATTTTTGGAACGCATAGAAACACTCGCGTTGTAAGTTAAAGTTCTTGTTCAAGAACATTAATTGAATTCTAAGTTATTTAAAGTTAATTGAATTTCAATTTTTTAAATGCAGGTACCGTTAGAGTATCGAAAAGTGAATGAGCTGGGATTCTCAATTTGCCACTCGGGGACTCCACATGACATGGTAAGGGTACTGATGAGTGAATTCGTTAATTAGCTTAATTATAATTAACTAAATGGCCAGTTAAATTAAAAATGAACTTTTCTACAGGGTGCTTACATTGACAATGTTGACGATCCAGAGTCCTCTGTCAAAATCGGTGACAAATTGCTGGAAGTGGATGGAATCGACATTTCTAAAATGAATTTGGAAATTGTGCGTAAAATTCTGAGCAATTGTCAAGAGAGCATGAATCTCCTCGTTTCAAGGGAAAATTGAGCATCAACCAATCAGTATCTATTTTAATTTTTAGAACAACTCTTTAGAACAAGATTTAGAAATTGTGCAATTTTATTTTGAAAAACCGTTAGTTATAAGTATGTTATTTTACATTTCAATTATTTTAACTTTTTAATTTTCCTTCTGGAGCAAAACTTTATAATTTCCGGGAGGTTTTAAGGTAGCTGGAATTAGTGATACAAATTATATTGTAGTGGGAGTTAACATTATTTTTTAGTTAATTGTAGGTTGATTTACTTAATTAATTAATTTAACTTCAGTTGTAGCTTCAGTCCCCGATTTCCATTTGTCTCCACCTTGATTTAAAAGGGATTTTGCATATACTTTTGGAGAAAAGATCTCTTGATGTTAACTGTGCCCTAATTGTTCCAGAATTTTAAATGCAATTAAAAGTTAAATTTAAGTTAAATTTAATCTTCTTACCAATACTTGAGGCCCTTGCAGACTAAGAAGAAGCGGAAATCACACAACACTAGGCAGGCAACTTCTAATCATCATTTAGTTAATTTTACATTTAATTATGTTAATGGAGACAATTAATGAAATTAAGTATTTTACAAAATGTGATGGCATGCTACTCGAATGGACTAATAAAACAAATCGTTAGTTTTTAAAATAAAGCTACTTTTATGTAAATTCGAGTAATAATTTGATTTAAATAATTATTTACGTGATTTTAATTATGACAATTCACAATCACATTATAATTTAGAATTAAACGCTTTGAAATTTAAAAAAAAAACATAATTATCTTAAAATAAAAATTAGGTAAATTAAAATACAAAACAATTAAATTCGAATTAGTTTAAAATAGTTAATTTCCAATTTATTTCGGAAGGAATCGCTGACGTATGTTCAAACTCCATATTTGAACACGGGGGTGGAGCATAGGTAAAGGGGCGTATTTTGGGAGGAGATTCTCTCGCTCCTCCCCCTACGGAGTAATGGAAAATGCCTATCTCAGAATACTGCTCTCTCATTGGCTGAGCCGACCCCTCAGTAATGCAGTCACTTTACCATTGGAAAAGGGGGAGGAGTCTTCTTTTTCCTCCCAAGCAATGCTGAGAGATGGGAAATTCCTGGAATTCCTGGACAAATTCCAGGAATTCCAGCGCTAATGCCCCAACAAAGGAAAGCGAGGTTTCCTTCTTGGAGAAGCTGGAAGCAAAAATCATTCCATCTTCAACCCTCTCCCTGGAAAGACCTCCTCCACAAGCCACGCCCTCAACTACAAGAACACCCTCACGCTGCTGGACTCGCTACAAAAAGCGCTGAAGACCACCACAACACAGAAGAGGCCCGCAACGCTCTACCAATCTCAACCTGCAACTGAAAGAAGAGCCTGGATCATATCCCACTGGAGAAGAGGTCAACGCCCTCTGGATCTTGAGGCGCTGAATCCGTCTTCAACACAGAAGAGGCCTACATCCACCTCCACATCTCCTCCTGCACAAGAAGACTTCGCCTGGACAGGAACCCGAGAAGACTGCAACCTAACCAGAAGCCCATTGGAGAAGAGGTCAACAACCCAGGAGGCATCAAGAGGTCAACGCCCCCACATCACAGGACACCGCGAGGATGGACCCATCAGGATCCACGGAGCACAGAGGCGGACTCGTCGGATCTCCGAAGATGCCAACGAGACCACGAGGGAGGGCACGGCGCGTCTTCGGGACCCACGACGAGGAGAAGATGCGACTGGGACTTCTGGGATCCGCCGCTGCGTCACCGGGCGAACGCCCACGGTCACCGCTCGAGAAGCTACGGAGCCTCACCTTGGACGACGAGCTCCGCAAGACCCTGGCCATCGTCGACGACCCAGCTGACGAAGGATCTGCCGGCACCGTTGGAGGTCGAGGCATCGCAGGACGCCGTGGAGCCCTGCGAGGAGGATCGCGCTACGTCATCGCACCGAAGGAGGGCATCCGACCGCTGCAGGTGGCCACGAAGAACGGAACGTCTGGGCAACAAATCAACCTCATCACCAACTACTTCGCCGTTGTCAGGCGGCCATCGTGGACCCTCCACCAGTACACCGTGGATCTCACACCGCCCGAGGACAACGTCAGGATCGCCAAGGCCTTGGTCTTTGGCCAGAAAGATCACATCGGGAAATTCATCTACGACGGCAGCAACCTCTACTCGCAGCGTCAGCTCTGCGACAACGGCGACCTCATCTTGGAAGCGACGCGGCGCGAGGGCACCGTGGTCACCATCCGGATTCGCCACACGCAGGAGCTCTTCCCCGAGGACATGATGTACATCCAGTTCTTCAACATCCTCCTGCGCACATGCCTCAAGGCGCTGAAACTGGAGGAGATGGGACGCGGCCACTACGACCAAATCGCTGCCATCAAGATTCCAGCCCATCGCTTGGAGCTCTGGCCAGGATTCGAGACGTCCATCAAGCGTCACGAGGAGAGGGACCTGCTCTGCGTCGAGGTGGGCCACAAGGTCCTTCGTCTGGACAACGTCCTGTCACAGATCTACTCCTACAAGAGCTCCAGAGACTACTGGGACACCGTGGCGGCGGACCTCCTTGGCACCGTTGTCATGACGTCCTACAACCGCAAGACATACAAGGTCAACGACATCGCCTGGAACCTCAACCCCAAGACGACCTTCGACTGGAAGGGCACTCCGACCACCTTCGTCGCCTACATCCAGACCAAGTACGGCGTCACCGTGACGGACATGGACCAACCGCTCCTCGTTGTCGAGGCGAAGAGCAGGGACTTCCACCGCGGCGACTCGCAGAGTTCCACGGTCATCCACATCGTGCCCGAAACCTGTCAGATGACCGGACTCTCCGAAGCGATGCGAGCCAACTTTACGCTGATGAAG
>VYYI01000446.1:0-31493 GCA_021029175.1 Bilobella aurantiaca
TCTTGAAACGAGAATTCGGATGGGATTAACTGATGCTTAGTTTTGGAGAAAGCTGAGGCTTCTAAATGAGTCAAATTGATGTTATTCAGGTAATGGCAATTTAAGGGCCCGTCAACGATCGAAGTCTAGCCAAAACCCTTGACTCTGCTGAGCCTTCTCTAGTTCCAGTATTAGGCCAGTAGTTCTCTCTTTCGTTTCTTCACTCACAAGCATATTTCCCACCAAGTCTTCCAAATTGGACGTAAAGGCCTCTGCCACAGAATTAATTGAGTACTCATTCACACCTCCTTCGAGTTCAAGGGGACCAGCGAGGTGGACAGTGTCCAAGAAGGTGACATGACGCTCAATTACTTCGTCTCGATCAAGATGCAAAGCCTCCTGGGCAATTCTGTCCAGACTGAATCCATTAAGTACAACATTTTCCAAATTCTCCTCAATTGTGAGCTTTTCGAAGCACTTCTCGCCAACAAATTTTTGAGGGTGAGGAGAGTTCCGGCGAAAAATGTTGGAAAGGCGGAGATCATTAATGGAATAAAAGTCACAATCTGTAAGTAGAAACAAAAGAACAAGTTTTGAAGGGGTGCTTGAATGCAGTTTTTCGTTAAAAATTGCATTTGACTAACATTTGACAATAACATTTTGACGAAACGTCCAATCAGCACCAATTTCGTGGTCCTTTTCTAAAGTGATACGGTCAGGAAAATACTGCTCAAAATCGACGCCATTCAGTTTCTTAAAATGGAGATCCTTGGAGATAGATGCTCCTGGTAATGTGACTGTATCAATCTGTCGCTCATCATCTGTGGTAATCAAGTCCTTAGGATTAACGCCATCGATCTCCCCTGAAATACAATATGACAGAAATTAAGTCTTCAAGATTAAAATTTTCTATGAATTAAATTAAACGCTTGAATTCAAATTACTGTACCATAAACGTTGAATTTATCAACAGAAAGACCCCGAGTGAAAGTTTTGGTTCCATAAATTCGTCGTGGAGAATTCTTCCTGACAACTTGCTGATATAACTCCTTGAGGACAATCGAATTCACTTTCTCTGTATTAAGATGTCCTTTGACAATGACTGGGTTCCGTGACCTTGCTGACAAGCCTAGGCCAACTAGTATTTCATCCTCAAATGTAATCAACCCGCTAAATATTGCGTCTTCATGATATTCCTGCAAACTATCCTTAAGGATGAATGCTAAATCGACTCCCTTGATCCATCTTTCTGTGAACAAGGTCTTCACGTTCAGATCACGGCTAAAGGTCACGCGACCGTGAATTGTTTGAGCCGTGTTTGTAGTTACAGCATTCGAAAGAAGATGTGATATCCGTCGGTAGGAACGCTCCGAAATTTCCCAGCTCAGATTTCCTTCTACAGTTACTTTGTTGAATTTCCGATTTCCTTCGAGTCCTTTTAGGTATGCCGATACTTCCTCAATTTTATAATTGTTAAGGAGCCCACGGAGCAGAATTTCTCTTTCGACGATGGTCGATTCTGCTTTAAAAACGACATCTCCACTTACTCGGCAATCTTGGTCGTCACGCAACAGGTTGGAAATTGGAATTCCAGAAAACTGTGACGTGATTAAATTTCCTAAAAAGGTTGGCATTAGCGACATTGAGGACCAGTTTAAGTGAAAATTGCGCCAATTATTTGTAGTGGCTTACCTTGACATTGAAGTTCTTGAAACGAGAATTCGGATGGGATTAACTGATGCTTAGTTTTGGAGAAAGCTGAGGCTTCTAAATGAGTCAAATTGATGTTATTCAGGTAATGGCAATTTAAGGGCCCGTCAACGATCAAAACTTCCACATTCATGATGTCCTCCAAATACCGCATCTTCCTTTCGGCTTACAATCTTGTGGACAATTAATTGTATTAATTTTTTATTGAAGATCTCCTTCTTGTATAAAACTAACCTTTGTCAAATATTCGCTGGGTGTGATTCCATTAATGTGATTTACTTCAGCCGACGACAAGAACGTAACTTTTCCTCCAGAAATAAGCAAAGGCCTCACTAGCTCTTCTTCATGTTCCAGCCCAATAACATTCTCCAATATTTCGTTTAGGTTTATGCCATTAATGTCATTGAGAACAAGCAGATCGGCCGCTGTAGAACAAAAATATTAATGGCAAAAACCGTAATTTGGAAACATTTGAAAATGAAAATACTGCCGCTTGCAACGTACCTGATATCGCTTTCTCAAAAATCACATCGCTCTCAATCGTAATCTTTCCATCATGATTGTCTGCGTAAATGGTCTTCTCTTTAATCGATTTTAAGTCTTCGCCATTGACAAGTCCCGCAACTTGCACATCTACTTCTGCTGTCATTTCATCGACAATGACTTCTTCAAATCGTTTGTTTCCTAAATCTTGACGACCATAGCCTTCCAGAAAAATTAAATCGTTCTTCAAATAGATGCCATTGATTTCCCCAACTTCGAGCCCTCCTTTGGCGTCAATGAAGTCCACAAAATCTTTCTTCCCACCGATTCTTCTTTCTCCGTCGCTCACACGCACGATATCAGTCGCTACCTCCGAAATGTCGTAGTCATTAATTAATGCCCCTTCGGTCATGAGCAGGGGGGCTTTGACCAACACATCAGAACTAAATTGAAGTCTCCGAGAAATAGGACCACTATCACTGAGCCTCACGACATCATTTTCAAGTCGGAGCGAATTTAAAGTTGCAGTTGAGAATTTGTCTTCCACCGAAACTTTGGCAGAACCAAACTGGAAATCTACTGGAATTCTATTATTCGAATCTGACTTCCAATATGCATCTCTAATGGAATCGAATCTTATGGAATTGAAACTTCCGCTTTCCAGTTCTCCAACTTCAATGTTTCCATCGAGGGTGAGTTCGTTTCCAGAGACGCAAGAATAGATGTGTTTTTTGCGAAGTTTAGCCGCATCTGAGATGTCTAGAGAATTCAGCTTTGCATATGGACCAAAGGCCAAATTGCCCAAAGTCAGGTCACTGAATTCTATGGGACTCGAGATGTAGACATCGGTCTCCGTTCGACGTATTGCATCCGAGAGTTTGATGTCATTGATCGAGTCGGTGATTAGGTCCTTCCGAAATTGGGCGTGGGAGAGAATATGGATATCGGAACGAATATCTTGGGCCGTTGATGTTGTCATCCAGTCTTCCACTTCCTCATTATTAATTCTTTTCACGTAGAAGTCATTCACCTTTAGTTTCGTACATACCAAATTTCCTAAACCAAGAAATTCCTCAATATTACAAGGCTGGAAAATAGAAGGATGGGTGATTACTCATGTAATTAGCGATTCTAAACGATGATATGTACGTGCTGAGATTCTATGTAACCGATATCGTTATAAATTTAATTTTAGATTTATTTGAAAACCAAATTATTTCATTCAAAATTTCAAAATTTATGTTTAGTTTAAGTTTATGCAGAATTTTAGATTTTGAAGATTAGAAAAAAAGATTTACCATCAATTTCTTGGTCGATTCCATCGAGAAGTACAGATTTTGCAAAGTCGTTCCAGTTCCTCCCATTGAGCTTACCGACAGTGAGTTCTTTAATAGTAAGATCACCTTCAAACGTTTTATATCCACTGCATGATTCCTCTTCCACGCCATCTATTTTCAGGACATCTTCATACCAAGAGCGGAGTTCAACCTAATGGAGTTTAGTTATTAATATTTAAATTTATGTACAATTTTAATTCAATTACCCCATTTATTAAATTGACTTCAACTTCCGCACCGCCTTGGACGCGCTCTCCCGTTTTGTAGCCACGAATCTCCGAATCTCCACCACTTCGTAATACTATTTCGCCAAATTGAATGCCATTAAGCGTGACGTATGGACCAATGACCAGATTTTGAAGTTCAATGTCCTTTTCAAATATCAAACTTCCAACCCCTTCTCTTGCTTTGTTGTCAATTTGAGGCGTTGTAAGCAGAAAATCTGAATAAAGCATAAAACAGATTATGAACCTGAAAACAATTATTATTGAACACTTTTTTGGACGATGTGAATTTACCTGCAATAAATGCATTTCCAATGCGAGATCCAGTTTCGATTTCATTTGACTTCAGTGTCTGTATCTCCCAATTCCCGGAAACGGTTTGAATGTTTGGTACATTACGACGAAGTACGCCGATTTCTAAATCCTCCCAGGGTATTTCGTTCAAGCTTTCCAGCTAAAGAAAAAACAGGGTTTTAATACCAATTGACAAAAGCTGATAAGTAAAATTAACCTGAAATGAAATAAATAGGCTTACTTTTAAGGTTGTGTCTGACTGGAGATTTCGAATGTGAAGTCCATTAGCAAATTCCAAATGAGCTGAAATAATTCCAGGCTTCGATTTCAATAGAAGTTTCGATAAGTTAGTCTCCAAAAATTCCTTGTAGTATTCCATCTGACTCCGAGCATTGGAGAAAATTAGAGAAGGTGGCATTCCATAACGATCTGGAATTAATAGTATCATGAAAATTGGGTTAATAATTAATCTCTGAGGAAATTAAATATTAATTAAAAACCTGTATCGCTACGTAGCATAGGGTCAAGGGAAACATCATCCAGAAACAAAGTTGGCGTGACGGTTGCCGAACTCTTGGAAATAATTTTGCCCCTCAACCGCCAGTCTCCAGATTTTGTAATAATAGAAGGAACATGGTATTCAATTAGTCCAAGAGAACTTTCATCATCGTCCAGTGCCTTCTTCAGCGAATTCATACAACTGCTTAATTTGTCTTCCGAGTCAACATGGGCCTCCGCTACGAAAGTGTAAATCAATTTCGAAATTCACGAATAACACAATGGCAGGAAAGGTAACATAAAAAAGACAGGTCAGGCATACCGACAGGAACCTTTTTCAGAGTTAGGGGAAATATTTGCAGCGAGCGTCTTGACTGTGACGACTGAAGGGTCAACGCCACACAAAGCGTATGCTCAGGTCCTGAAACTCTGTCAATAAAGCGTGCGTCTACAATTCGTTCCGATGCGCTTCTGGTATGGTAAAGGACAGAGGTCAAATTCAAGGAAGAAATTTCTTTGGCAGTTCCAATCTTTCTGCGCGTGTAAATGCTTAGCGTTGATTCCGTAGATCCCAAAAGAAGGGGTTCATGATCAGGCATAATAAAGCTGTCCAGGAAAACGGAATTCCCGAATAATCCCGGAAGAGCTTGCCAGTAGACAAAATGGTAACCTGTAAAAACAAAGATTTAGGAAAGGACTAATTATGAGAATCGTGTTCTTTTCTTGTTATGGATTTAGAATTTTCGTTAGCCTTTACCACCAAACCAATAACAAATGCTTGACTCTTCCTTCTGACCAATCACCAGAAAATGTTCTTCCAAGAACCGAACGTACGATACTGAAACGGCATGGATACTCCAAAGAAGCTGTACTTTCTCAACCTCTCCTTTTCCATAAATCCTTAGTACTAAAGTGCCAACCTAGAAAATTCAGACAATCCATTCATCAAAGATCCAACTGCTTACGACGTTAAGTAAAATTGTTAAATACCTCCTTGTTTCCAGCTGCATCTTCTGCCTGTGCAACGGCTACATAAGTGTACGACGACACCCCAAATGCAACCACGTCAATGGCTCCACGTGTCTGAATCTCATGGATTTGATCCATGTACGTCCTGGACCACCGATAGATACTAAAGTCATATCAGAAAAGAGTATTTAACTGCATTTAAATTCGTTTAGGCAGTAGCCCGACATCAAATTAGTATTCAATTACGGTGAAATTGTAAGGGAATGTGCTTTGTTATCCATTGCCAGGATCAAGTAAAGGTCAAATGCATGGACAAAGAACGTGGCTGCCATTGCATGAGCTTCGCTTCGCATTTCCTGCTTCATTCTGAGCTTATAAGAAGAGCCGTAATGGGCCAGCGTGTAGAGCTTCGTCTTTCGTCCGTTCGCCGTAAGGATAAAGAGAACTCCGTTCCATTCAAAGGTCTCAAGAATTCCAGATGAAAAGTCATTAATCAGGTACTAATTCATAACTTGAGATATAGATTAGATAATTGTATCATCTTACCTTGAGCACCTTATCTCCGGTCTCCGATGTCCAGGCCGTGACCTTGGACAAGGTCGGCGCCTCTAAGTCACTCGACAGACTGTAAATGCCATCCTCTTGCAAAACTAGCGTTAAATTCTTGAAGAGACAGGGATACGAAAGTGATTGACTTTTGCTTGACTCAAATCCTTCGTTCGTAGCTAGCGATGCTTCGTACGAATATTTCAGAATTTCTGAAATACAAAAAACAGCCATTTAACTATGTCCAGCATTTGAATAAGGGCTGAAAGACGAAGGGATTGCTTGACCTCGAAAATCGCTTGAGAACCTACCCCGCTTCCGCCGGCTGTGTTGAGCAATGAATGACCTAGTGAGGTCCAAGCGTAAATCTTGGACTTCGTCCGCAAATAGCTTCCACAAATCTTGATTTTGATTCTGCAGCGGAATTTGGCCGTCCAGAAGCGATTGTGGCTGGATGTCTAGCGTCCAGGTATTGGCAGCGACAGCGAGAAGCAAGACCAGGACGAATGATGGACTTGGGCCCATGTCAGGGTCAAGTGGCCACTTTGCCAATAACCTTATCCAAAATCTTTCGACTTTTGATTGACAGGAGGGAAAAACCGTTGGAGTAGCAAAGTTGGACTAACGAAATAACAGCTACTGCATTCGTAAAACACAGCTTCCAACTGATTAGTTCTCGTAAAAATGCTAAGGAAGCTGGATAACCGACCTTGACTTTAAGAGATATCAGATTTAATTTAATTAACTTTCAGGTAAAGCAAAATATCAAGAGAAAGAGAAATTAGAAGCAGAAAAAAGGACGCCTCCTCCGTATTTCTAATCTTTGATATTGAGCTGAATAAGCTTGATTAATTCTTTACTATTTTTAGACTAAATTCGTCTGACTTAATTTAACAATTAACTCGAACATGGAAGTAATTTTTAGTTGTTCTATCATTAACAAATTTGTAATAATCTCATCGTACATTGGAAAATTTTAAATCTCGACAGGATTAAGTCTGCACTTATTGGTAGGTTTTAACATCTCACTATGACTATCTTCATTTCATAATTATAAAAATCAGTCAGTAATTACATTTTTGGCTCCTAAAGCAGAGAGTTAGGTTTGTTCTTCGTTACCATTCGTGTAGAAATTTGACTTTAAATTAATTACTAGTATCACTTTGAAGATAGGAAATGCCTCCATTTGGTCCAACTTGAAAATGTGTCTTAATGTCGGCACGTTCACTCTTCTTGATCAAGGAGATGTCAATAACTGGTACACCTTACATCAATGTCATCTCCTCTTTGTCTTCTTCAGTATAGGATTTGAGCAGCTCATCATTTCTACGATCTTAGTAGCTCGAATCAATGGACATGAAACGATGAATCGTAATAAATGAGATCGATACGATCGCCCATAATAAAACTAGCCAGACCCAGAGCACATGCCCAAATGGAGAGGCATAAGGGTTCAACTCTGATCTAGCCCGTTTCTTCCTCGCGTTTAGTACAAGCAGGGCAGGAGTCACGTATTGAATACTGAAAGAAATGATTTAATAATTTAATTAAGCGTTTTATTACGAGTGACCCGTCAGTAGAACACTTAATTTATGATTGAATTATGCAATTGGAAATCCGGTAATTTAGTACAATTTTTTCAATTTTAAACTGCAAGGCTATTTTTAAGAAACAAAAATACTTTTCAGAATTGTGTGAAGCAAACTCAAACAATTACTCTTTCATTGTGAATTTTTCAAAATCTTACCCTGCACCAGCATAAGAACCAGTGACGCCAACGAGGAATTGAACATCTTCTACAAGAAGTGCAACGAAGAACGGCGGAAGAATTGCCAATAGCGGAAATCCAGCTTTAGACAGAAGTCGACAGCAAATTGTTGTTGGTGGGGTGGTAATAACATGGCGATGAATTAGTGGAGTGTTTAAAGGAGGATAACCAAGCGTTCCACTCTCATCCTCGGACTCGCCCTCTTCGCTTAAATCTTCGTCCTCTTCATCCACAACTTGAAATAAGCCTTTTAAGTTATTCCTTAGCGTAATTGCAATAATAGGGAAGTTAGTGGATAGAGTAAACACTGGGAATAAGGAAAGGAAGTACTGAAAAACTGCGGGAAATACGTTTGGATCCCCGGTGTGCTGCGGTTCAAAGTTGAGTGTATAGAGGTCTTGAATACGCTCAAACGCAAAGATTCCAGTGAGTGCCAGCAGAAGATAGAAAAGCGTAATCAGAAGATAGTCGGCTCCCAGAAGACTATAAATTTTACGCTTGCTGGAAAATGGCGTTATCAGAGATGGTAGCGAATGATGGCACATGAATGAGTATACGCAAATCCCGAAGAGATTTGGAATAGAAGCGAAGCGTGCTGTAACTGGATGACCTGTTCCTTCCCCAGTGATTATTTTGTTACTTGCTAAACCAATCATCAGTAGAAAGGCTACAGAAAAATACAAGGACTTAAATTTAAGTCGCAATTACATGTAATTAAAATAAAAGATAATATTTAATTGAATTTGAGTTAATGAATTCAAAATTTTACCTGTCCATCTCATTCCTGATGTAAATAGTTGAAGATATTTAGTTTTGGTGACATTGAAGAAACAGAAGGGTCCAAGTGTCACTAGGAAGAGAATTGTGAACAAGCGGTACGCGCCCAACCTCGTTACCCCATCATTATCCGACCAACAATAAGTATCGTCAGGTAAAATTTCACTCCCATTTCCAAAATTCCAAGAAGTACCATTCTCAGATGGAACATAAACGCTACATAAATAACATAATAACAACTATCATATGAATTAATGTACTTATTAAAAAAAAATTTTACCAAGCCACATCCCTGAGTGACTTTGCGACGGCAGCAATATAAATGGCGAGGTCTCCATAAAGATAAACAGCAAGACAAAGATAAAATAAGTAAAGTCCCACGCGACCCATAAACATGGAGGCCATACGACCCTACCAACATTAAGAGTTGACTACCATAAAAAAAAACTTAGTCCAAGCTAATATTTTTCTCACGAGCTCGAGTCGCTGATTAATTTCATATACAGTACGAGGAGAGCTTCCTCGGTATCTCAATTCGTCTGAATCCTCTCCAAACAAGGACGGAATAAGCGGATCTCTTTCACGCCTGCTCGTGCTACTTTGAAGAATTCTAGAATCACTTGGGCTCTCTTGCAGGGAATCCTTTTCCCTTCGCTTCTTCGCCAAAATAGCATTGCCAATAGACATTGCCTCTACCACAAATGTCACCGTCATGAAGCTAAATGAAAATAACGAGAATAAACCTCCGCCCGAATCGCATAATCATATATGCAGTACAAAATGTATAGCTCTCAAAAGTTTTGATTTGTCGTATTTTTATAATCTAATTTTCAACTGTCTGTTACCTAATGAAGGCCAAAAGAATTATAAATCCAACACCCAGTGACCATCCTGCCCTGTTGAATGCGCCCGGTAGTGTCAATGCTCCAGTTCCAACGATCAAATTAAACACATAGATTAATCCCGTCTAAAAATAAAATAAGTTATTTTAGTTTGTACTAATCCTATTAATTATTAAAGATTGAAGTTTAAAGTTTTTCATCTTCTCCTTCATCGTTTAACCGGTGTATCAATCTTGCCATTGAGGAATATTTCTGTTGCACATCGCCTCCGAAACTTCTGGTGCTTGCTGCAGGCATCGTACTGGATTGATCTCTTCAGGCACCGGGTCAAGAATCAAGAAAGCAATTGATGAGGGAACAAACAACAACGAATGGATACAGTAAACAATGAATTGTCAGCCGTTAATTGAAGGCAAAGAAAGGGTAGTAATTAACTAATTACTATATAATTGAAATCCCTTTCTATAGCCTTCCTCATGTAAATTAAGTGGAGGTCAAAGGTCAAAATGGGAAGAACCAAGAGAAAATGAAATGATAGAAAGACAGCTGATTTCTTTATGAAAAATAAAGACAATTAGACAATTTATCATTTTTGTCAAAGCTACAATTGCATTTGCATTGCAAATAACACGGCAATTGGAATTGCATTCCAATTTGTCAAAAGGCTCCACCATGCATTCCAAGCAAAGACACAGTGCTGGGCTACGGTCTATCGCAAATCCATAAAATAACATTAGAATCGTACACACTCGTTAAATTTTTTGAAACTTCAAAATTTTACATTTTTGGGACAACTCACTTTTTACTTGTTTTTAAGTTTCTTGAAAACTAGCACTAAACAGACAGAACACAATTTGTTCAAGGGAATAGTAGATGGTTTCGGTTTGGTTAGAGCAGTTGTAAATAAGTAAATAATTGATGAGTGCTCATCCTTAATAGATTCATTCATAAGGTAGAGGGAGAGTGGCTTTTAGTCAAACACGTACAAAGAACTTTAAAAAAACTAAACATTGGAATGGCAATTTAATTAGGCGCCACTTTGGCTTGGACTTTTTAAAGTAATTTCAAAACAATTATTTTAATTGACTATTGACAGCTCCATTTTAATCGGTTTAGTACTTAACTGATTGATTAAGGAAGTCAACGAAATCGAGATGAAATCATTATCCAGATTGTGAAATCAGCAGGTAGTCATAGGTAGTAATTTGATTTAACTAGGTTGAACCCAAACGTAATTAATTAAGTTAAAATTAATCGTCTGGTTCAGTGGGGACAGCTTCAAAGCTTACGGTGTTGTAGCGTTGGTACATCGGAAGAAAAAGAAGCACTTCGTTAGAGTCCTAGTGACGAAGAGCTAAAGGATGCACATAAAACAGGTAAGATACATTAAGCAATTAAGCCGGGATTCGGAGTAGATGCAATGCAAGACTTAACAGTTGCTAATTTCGGTTACTTGTCAATTTCAGGTAATCATTCAAGGCTTCAAAAGCTACCGGGAGCAAACTGTCGTGGAGCCATTTCACAAGGGACACAATGTTGTTGTGGGACGGAACGGCTCTGGAAAGTCGAACTTCTTTTACGGTAACCCAGCTTAAGACAGTTTTTAACGAATGAATTTAGTGAGTTTTCGGTCAGGGTTTTGTATTACCAATTTCAGCCATTCAATTTGTATTGAGTGATGAGTTCTCTCACTTGCGACCAGAACAGAGACAGGCCCTTTTACATGAGGGTACTGGTCCTCGTGTCCTTACAGGATTTGTCGAAGTAATCTTTGACAATAGTGACAGCCGCTTTCCAATTGAGCGTGATGAAGTATTTCTACGCCGTGTCATTGGAGCAAAGAAGGACCAGTACTTTCTGAACAAGAAAATGGTTCCTCGAAACGATGTTGTGAACTTGTTAGAGTCTGCTGGGTTTTCCCGCTCCAACCCTTATTATATTGTGAAGCAAGGGAAAGTAAGGAATTATAAATTACAACGCGAACCAGTTTACTTCATATGACTAGACACGACTACTTGTTTTGTTAGATTAACCAAATGGCGACCGCCCCTGATGCGCATCGTCTTAAACTTCTCCGGGAAGTAGCAGGTACTCGAGTTTACGATGAACGGAAAGAAGAGTCTAAATCGATTCTTAAAGGTAACGGATTTTAGTACCATTGACGTAAAAGTGACTTTAGAGATCGTGATCATTACAATGGTCAATTTGATTTCTGCAGAAACTGAAGGCAAGAAGGAAAAAATTGAGGAATTCCTCAAAACTATTGAAGACCGACTTTCTACTCTGGAAGAAGAGAAAGAAGAACTAAAAGCTTATCAGAAGTGGGACAAAAAGCGACGTGCACTCGAGTATACTATTCATGATCGAGAGTTGAATGATACGAAGAAGAAATTGGAAGAGTTGGAATCAAGGCGAAAAAAATCGGGCGAAGGAGCCGAATCCCTGCGATCCAGATTAAGAGAGGCTGAAAAGAACGCTAAACAAGCTTCAAGAGAACTCAAAGAGATCCGACAGCAAGTCAGCTCTGCGAAAGAAGAAAAACAAGGAATTCAGTTGGAATTGCAGCAGCTTCAACAAGAAAAGGTATCAAATGGTCATTCGAGCCCAGCTACACAGTTGCCTATTTATTTTCAACTTACATTCCCAACTGCGATATTTAAACTAACATATTGAAACTCACTCATCCTAGACAAAACTGGAGAATCGGGAAAGGGATTTAGATGAAGAGATGAGCGGAGATAAGAATTCAAAGAAAAGGGCCGAGCAAGAATTAGACCGTTTGAACGCGACGATCAAACAAAAAGAAGAAGAGCTCTGCCGCGTCAAACCTGAATATGAGCAACTTAAGAAAAAGGAAGAGGCCATTGCAAAGGAGTAGGTTCTCATAATCTGTATTAGTCTTTTAATAACGACTCAATTTCTAAAATTCTAAAAAAAAAAAAAAAAAAAAAAAAAAAAATAAAATTCTAAAAAAAAAAAAAAAAAAAAAAAAAAAGTTTGATTTTATTAACTGGTATTTAAATTACAATTTTTAGACTTGGTTTAAAGGAGCAAAAGCGGAAGGAACTTTATGCAAAACAAGGTAGAGGTTCTCAATTTACTACTAAGGATGAAAGAGATAAATGGATAACTAGCGAACTAAAGTAAGACAAGAATGCAATTCTTATTTGTATTTTACCTTATCCGGTGACAAAAATTGTTTAAATTCTTCTGCTAAAATGAAAATTTTATAATATTCATTTATAGAATGTTGAGTAAGAGAATCAAGGACAAAAACGACGACATTAATAGGCTCACTAAAGAACTGGAAAATGATGCGAAGAAGAAAATTGAATTGGAAGATGACATTGAGGTTAGCATTTAAGTGTTTGCGTTAAAATTTAATTAATTAATAAATTTTTAATCTAAATTCAAATTTGTATTAGAAAACATCAAGTGAAATCGAGAACTATAAAACAAGTATTGATGACTACAACAAGAAATACTATGAACTCAAGAAGAACAGAGACCAAAAGCATTCGGAACGAAAGTAAATATTTTAGCTATGTGTGTTCAATTATTAAGTTAAAGGATTATACTATACTTTTTGTTTTCTAGTGAGTTGTGGAGGAAGGAAAGCAATTTGCAACAAAGTCTCAGTGCCAAGAATGAAGAATTATCGAAATGCGAAGGGGAATTTCGTTCGATGGCAGGGCGGGAAGTATTTAATGGCCGCAATTCCATTTTACAAGTACTTGATAGCTTCCGAAACCGTGGTGGTTATGAGCATATTGTAAACGGATACCTAGGATTGATTCTAGAAAATATTCGATGTGATGATGGAACACAAACGGCAGTTGAAGTTACTGCAGGGAAAAGGCATGTTTTATTTAAGCAAGCAGTTCTTAAGCTTAAGTATCTTAGCAGTATTATATTTCGTTCTCGGTGTCAATTGGTGATTTGTTTCGTTTAACTTAGAAGTATATTTATGTCTGTTATGCATATTCATAGGTTATATTACCACATTGTCGAGACAGATGAAGTGGGTTCAACTATTCTCAAGGAATTTAATCGTCAGAAATTACCTGGCGAAGTCAATTTTATGCCACTAAATCGGTTGATGGTTGGAAACGTCCAATACCCAAAAGATCCGGTATATATTTATTAGCATATTTTCAAGCTTTTCCAGCTACTCCTGTTCTTATTAATTTATGCTTTGTTACTCTTTTTATCAGAACGTTATAGAAATGGTTCGTGTTATCAAATACGAGGAGAAATATGAGAAAGCAGTTCGACATATTTTTGGTCGAACATTAATTTGCCGCGAATTGGAAGCCGCCGTGCGTACGGCCAAATCTCACCGTTTTGACTGTGTTACTTTGGATGGTGACAAAGTTGCCAGTAAAGGAGTCCTGACGGGAGGATACTACAACACTTCTCGTTCTAGTTTGGAAATTCAGAAGAGACGATCAACGTTAAAAGCAGAAAAGGCTGAACTAGAGGCAGAAATGAATGAACTCAAAACCGAATTATTTGCCATTGAGGAAAAAATCAAGGAACTTGGAGCTGAAATGCAAAAGAATGAGACTCGAAACAGTAAAATAAAGTAGGTGGATAACAAACTAGCTATCCGCAAAATACCTAGTACTTATAATAATACATTTGTCTATGTCTAGAGATACATTTGATAAAGTCAAAACTGATATTCGCCTAAATAAGGAGAAGGTGAGCTTGATTGATCGATCGAAGCAGTCCAAGGAACGATCTTTGAACCAACTTAAGTCAAATTTGGAAGCTCTCCAATCTACAAAAGAAGGATTTGAAGCTGAATTACATCAAGACCTGCTAAATAGTCTTTCAATTTTGGATCAGCGTGAAGTGGATGGGCTTACAGATCAGATACGGCAATTAACAAAGGAGAACAAGGAAACTTTTACGAGGAGAATGCAAAAAGAGGCTGAAAAAAATAAATTGGAAAATACTCTTAACAATAACCTTGTTCGGTATGTAACAAATAATTCATTAAACTTTCAAAATGAATATTTCTTTTTCAAATATTATTTAACAAAAATTTATTATATTGTAGGCGACGGGATGAATTGACGCAAGCCCTTCAAGAGATTTCTGTTGAAGATCGGAAGCGAGAATTAGATCAATGTCGGTCTGAATTCAAAACCGTCGAATCCAAAATTAAATCGCTTGAAAAGGCAATGAATTTAGCGGAGAGAAGGTTGAGCGATCAGAGCTCCAAGGTACAAAAAATTTTAATTGAGTATTATAAGTAATATGTAATGAGTCTCAAGTCAGTGTTGTCAATTATAGCTGAAAGGAGCACAAGAACTGTGTGAGCGTTATAAAGGGGACGAGCGAGAGTGTCAGGAGAGAATCAACGAGGATGCAAAGGATTTGGAGAAATTGGCTTCCAAACAAAATACTCTTCAACAGAAAATCAACGAATGTGTTAAAAAAATTCGAGAATTGGGATCCATTCCGACAGATGCCTTTGACAAGTATACAAACACTCCTCTGAAGCAGTTGTACTCCCAGCTTGAGAAAGCCAACCAACAACTCAAACAGTATTCACATGTAAACAAGAAAGCTTTGGACCAGTTTATGTCATTTTCAGATCAAAAAAGAAAAATTAGTGGCACGAAAAGACGAGTTAGACGTGGGGTATGTAATGTCGCTATCTATTTGAGTAGTAAAATGCAGCTTCTCAACAACTGTATGCTGCATTGATGTACTTTATTGTTTAATTTAAGACACGAGAAAATTCGAGAGCTAATGGATCATTTGGAACTTCGAAAGACGGAAGCCATTTTGTTTACATTTCGTCAAGTGGCGAAGAATTTTACGGAAGTGTTTCGGAAACTTGTTCCAGGCGGACATGGTCAACTGGTAATGCAAACAGGCAACAGAGAAGAAACTGATTTACCAGTAAGTATTTTAAAAAGCATTTTTATCGAGTTACCATAGACCTGTTTAGAATTCAAACGTCGATAAAGCTAACTTGGAATCTTAGGAAGACGGTGGAGCCACATCTCTCCATGGATTTAATTCAGATACGTTCACGGGCGTAGGAATACGTGTCAGCTTCAGTGGTAATGTTACAGCTGAAATGAAAGAAATGAACCAACTTTCTGGAGGCCAAAAGTCATTGGTGGCACTTGCGTTGATTTTTGCAATTCAGAAGTGTGACCCAGCGCCATTTTATCTGTTTGATGAAATTGACCAGGTACTTTCATAGGATTGTGAATATTTTAATTGTTGCCAGTAAACTTGTGCTGAATAAAGGATGAATAAATCGTAAATGTTTCACGATAGGCTTTGGATGCGCAACATCGGAAAGCGGTGGCAGATATGATACATGAACTGGCTGGAGACGCACAGTTTATTACGACGACCTTCCGCCCTGAGCTTCTGGAGAAGGCTGACAAGTTCTATGGAGTAGTTTTTCGAAATAAGGTGTCACACGTAGAATGCGTAACAAGGGAAAATGCCTATGACTTTGTTGAAGATGATCAGACGCATGGCTAAACTAAAGTGAATCGTAAAGTGTAATTTATTCTTCGTCTTTCGAAAGGGTTCCAGTTTCTTAAAGTCAGTTTAATTACCTGGAGCGGGGATGTCTACTAGCTTTTTTATGGGTTGCAATAAGTGAATTCTTGCTTTTTAAACTTGCGAATCATGTTTTATTTTTTAGGTTAACAATAAAAGATCCGTCTGTTCTTTAATTGTTTTCCTATTGTTGACAGTATGGCAGCGTAAGTCTATTGAGATCAAGTTCAGGAAGACCAAATTTTACCATGTGGGCTCGTAGCAAGCCGGCGAGTTCTTCATTTTGTTTTCCTATGGATTTCACGTCTACCAATATTTTGTTCCGTTCTAAAACCAACAAAAACAACACTGATAAGCTTATTTTGTGCCAAATTTAGAATCCCCCTTTCATATTTAGTAGAAACTGACTTTTTAGCATAACATGGTAATTTGAGAAGATCTGGAGAAGGGATTCCCAAAATCCGTCGGAATCAAAATGTTGAGCCAAAGGTAGATACTGTGCCCAGTACTCACGCATTTCGTCAGAGCTTGGAAACCGTAGTTTACTCAATTGCTGAGTTACTATCTCTTGGAATGTTGGCTTTAGTCTAAAAAAGCGAAAGTGTTACTTTTCTTTGTTATAGGAGAGAAGTCTTTTTTAAAAGCCAGCATTCAGAATCGAAATTATTTTCCTCACAGTTTAGTCTTTGCATTAAATTCTCGTAGGAATCCTGCCAGGGCTCGCAAGACATCATTCGGAGGAATATAGAGAAATTCCTCACTTCCAACGCTGCTGGTAGCCAAAGATGGAATTGAAGCAGTGTCAGAAGCCGAGTCAGCCTCAGTTTCAGGAGCCATTAATTCTTCTGCGTCTTTCTCCTTCACCCTATCCGAAAGGTCACAGATGCAGACACCTCCTTCTTTTTCACACCGACAATTCGAACTCTCCTTGTACCACGTCATTACCATACTCTCGTCTGTCTTACTACAATCATACAAAAAACAAACATTATGTATATTAATGAGTTTAATCTTCATCGCTGTTTCATTTTTGTAAATCCTGCTTCTTACAAAGTTAATGTCCTTCGTCTACACCCTTCGGGCGTGTCCATTGACCCCGCCGAATGGGAAATTCCTGTCTCATCACTACCCTCCCCCTCTTCTTCCATGCCAGCGGACGAAGAATCGTGACTGGACATTTTGTCCAAGGCGACCTCTGACCTTTCTCCAGCAACTTCCTCCTGACTTCCTCCAGAATCTTCTACTGAAGGAGTTGGTTGCAGTTCATCGCAATACAGAATTTTAGGAAGTACGAGAGGCTTTAATTCTACTTCTTCTTGATCAGCCCCCTCTATTTCTGCTTCAAGGAGGCGACGACTAATTTGAAAGTTTAGACGTTCGAGAGCTACAGTGTCAACTGATGTGTAGTTGCTCGGAATCTCGTCTAAACTCACTTGCATAGATTCAAGTAACGGTGTCGAAGCGTCATCCCACTTGAAAAGTAAGAAGTGATGAATTATTAAATATTAAAACAATTGTTTTTACACTTTTCTCTTTTTGATGTCTGAATTACCTTTGCTAGGATTCCTTTCATCACGGTGCAGTGACGGATCATGTACCTTGTCAACAATTGCATATCCCCTAAGGTTTGTATTCCTAGGGCGTTGAGAACTGCATCGAATTGTACAAGCTCCCTCTCGGATTTCATCATGGGAGCTAACATTTTCCTTAACTTGTCTTCCAATAAAAAGCCAGTTTCCTCTCCAATTACTTTTCCCAACTTCTTGACTATATCTTTTTGGAAAAGTGGGTCTGTTTCAGGTTCTGGCAAAAGATTGAGGGAAGGACTCCATTCCAACTGAAAGCTTGGGCTTTGCTTCAGTCGCTTAGATTTTCCGACAGGTTGAGACGAAGCGGCGGAAAAAAGTACTTCGGGTTTGCTTCCGACAACTGTTGCGCTCCAATCAACTTCAAGTTCAACATTTTCACGCTGGCCTTGACTTTCAGATGAGTTTGCTGTTTTTCGGCCCCAAGCGCCAGGGTCGCCACGATCAGCTTTCTCTGAAAAATTTATTTAAAAAAATGTTATTCATTAAACACAATTCAGCAGAAGGTCTTGTTTTAAAAATTCATAGATACTAGAACAAAATGCAATTATACGAAAAGAAAAATTAAATTTGCCTCCAATCTTATTTGTAAAAAATTACCGCCAGTAAACAATAGCTACTTACGCATTTCTTCATCATAATCCAGTTGATAAATAAAAGTTTGAACTTCTTTTGGTCTGAGCTCAAGAACAGACAAATCAGTCTTCGGAAGTGGTAAGCCCAGCATTCGCTGAAATACAAATTCTTGAATATCGAGAAGCAAATTGATCCTTCGTCTTCCCTCTTCTTCGGCTCCAAGCCAGCAGTCCATGAACTTTGAATAGTCCACCCTAACCATATGCAGCAGAGTTCGCATTGCCTTGGAATTTTGTTCTTGGAGACGATTGGCTTCTTTAATGACTTCTTTAGCTTCTCGTTTGGCGGTTCCCACGAGTAATGCAAATTCATTCCGCAGTGAATTGAAAACTACTCGAAATTTGAGCACTGCTCTTTTTAAACTACTACGCATTTTCAAATTATCGACCTCTCGCCTTCTCACTACTTTCAAATTGTAGTCCAACTTTTCAGTATTCAAAAGCGATGCAAATTTATAATTTTCGAAGAGTAGAACAAGAGTTCGGTAATCATCTTCTAGCTGATGTCGAAGTTGGCGCATTTCCTCTTTGGCTAATTCGTACTTTTCACCCATCGTAGAGAACCGGTCAAGTGCCTGCTCCTGCCGTTCCTCAAGGGACTCTCTTTCAGCTTTTTCATAATTAGTCATCATTTCCTCCCATTCTAGTTCATACTCAGCGAGCATCTCACTTTCCTCTGTTTCAACATGTTCCTACAATAGCAATTTATCTTTGTTGACATTAATGCCGAATAAAAAGAATATAAAGCTGCCCCACAGACTAACCTCGATTAGTGCTAATTCGTTTAAAAACGATGCAAATAATGTGTCCATGTGCTCATCAATACGATCACCCATGAGCATAATATCTTTCTGATAGAATGCCAAGACCTCTTCGAATTCCCAGTCCGCCTCATCAAGTGCATTTCTTAGCTCGTCGATTTGAATATCTTTTCGTTCAAGAACGCGGTCTGCAGCACGTTGTTGCTCTTGAATTTTCTCGTACAACTCAAGGGGAAGAATCTTTTCTGCTTTAATATTCCATCCTTCCTCCAATTCCTTGTACAGCTCCGCACACTCTACAGCTTCTTGTCTGAGTTTCTCAAAACGTTCCTTCCGCAGCGTCTTAACTCGCTCACGCCGTTGAAATTCACGACATTCTGCTGCTACTTTGACATTGGTGATCTACAAAACAAATAATCAGCTAAAGTGACAAGTGAAGACAGGTTTTAATATCTTTATTACAAGTTTAGCTCGCTCACCCAGGTTTCCCCATCTCTCATAATCAAAGACACATTTCTTCTGCTTTGCTCCTTTTCCTTAAGAAAGCTCTCCTTATACGGATCCGACGCATCATCTGCCTCATGTTCCGGACCTTCATAGAAAGGGTCGTCAGCGTCACCGTTTTCCGATTCCGAACTGCTGTCAGTTGCTGGCAGTCCTTCTCCGTCCAATTCATTCTCCGATAGAGCAGGTACCGGTGGAAACGGCTGCTCATCGCCTTCCTCGTTTTCCTCTCCATCCTCTGTCGAACCAAAAGACGAGTAGGAAGACGTGGGCGATTTGGGTCTAACCCCTTCTTGGGGAACAATGACCTCTTCTTCACGATCTCTGAAAACACAAATATTTTAAATATTCAAAATATTATCTGATTATAGAATCGCGAATTCGTGGGTAGCGTACGCTAAAATCTTTGCTTCGATACGAGCTCTCCTGACTTCAATCCGTACTTCTCTGCCTTGTATGTCATCTTCGTCTTCGAGGACACATGTAGTACACGGTAGTTTTCCCAGGGCCAGATACATTCTGTAGTACTGCAGTTAGCGTGGGCAAATGAATTCAATTCAATTATACGATTACGAAAGCCTCGCTCTCGATAATTGTTAGGAGAAACAATGCATTCTTTCTTCAATGCAATGCAATGAGTGAAGGAGGCCGGAAACGGATACGGATGCGGATGGTATTTGGTATACTGGTGGTATGGCCACAGAAGTTTATTGACAAAGCATTCATGAATGAACACAAGATAAGTTTCCATGGTAACGATTAATTAGTTTCGAATCAGTAACCAATAAGCAATAATATTCCGCGTATTCCCTGAAAGTGGCGACATGCATCTTTGCGCTTTCTTGAGGTCAAAGGTAAATGAAGAAAAAATGGTTGAAAATGAATAATAATAATGAAAACCTTAATTAAAACCTTTAGCAAACAAATTACAGTCAAAATCACTTACAATTTTACTTTTATTTGAACAAAGTAAATGCTAAATGGTAAAATCCTGTGTAAACAATTATGCGCGGGAGAGCAGGAATGTTATTTATTGTTTTTGTCATGAGAAGCAGGCAGAAGTAAGCAAAATTAAATTAAGAGTATCAATTCCATACTGCAATGTGCGTAATTTCAATTAAATAAAATAGTAAAAATAATAATTATTCAATTTAATTAGTGAACGATTGGTTTTTATTCTAATTTTATTAAGTATCAATAGTTTTTTAGGAACAATATTTAGTTGTTGAAATACCCATAATTGACTTTCATAATGTCATATTTTTACTGATGCAATTTGAACCCTTTAGTCAAACCGCACGTTTTGAATTCAAATTGTTAGCGAACCACATTTACCATTTACGATTTTTTTTTCATATTTTTTTTTGACTGGTGTAATTTCTAAAATAAACTAATTGAGGCTTGATTCTTCGTTTTATTTAACAATTAACTAAAGTAATTAATTAGAAAGTTAATTGAGTAAACTGAGTTGAGTTTCTTGATCGACTCAATGATCAGTGGAGTCGAATGAGTTTGCTTAGGGCCGTGACTCGAAGGATACATAATAAGGCTGTTGGATTTGCTTTTGACAAACTCAACTTGAAGTCTGCAGAAAGGAACACTAGGACGAAGGAGACCCTGCATGACCTCTTGATCTCAATGCCGAAGGATCCTGCTCACGTTCCAGGCCTTAAGTCGGGAAGGACTGCCAAAAGAGATGCATCTACTAAATTCCCTGCTGGCTACATTCGCTTAGAAGTTCTTGGAAATGGAGCCAAAGGAGCTCCTTCTTCGTTGTATGTGTTTACCGATCAGACCAGGTAAAGATCCTCTAACTATTGGATTCGTTTGACCTATGACATACGCTGATTCTGAACTGGCCAGGTACCTCTTTAACTGCGGGGAAGGAACCCAGCGATTGGCACACGAACATAGAATGAAATTGGCCAAATTGGAACACATCTTCGTCACGAATTCGATCTGGGAACACATTGGAGGCATTCCAGGGGTAGCACTGACTGTCCAAGATATCGGGGTTCCTACTGTTACATTGCATGGGCCGCCAGGACTGGTTAGTAGAATCATGTCCATGTGATTTATAGATCAATTACAATGTCTACATTTCATGAACAGGCACTAATTTTTTTTTTGCTTTGACTATTGACTTGAAGGAGAATTTATTTGAAGGGACGAGACGCTTCGTTATTTTGAAAGATTTGAAGATAAAAATAGCGGACCCTGAAGCTGAATTCTTCGAAGATCATGTAATGCGAGTTGAATTTGTTTCCCTGGTACCTAGAACAATTGCAGCTGAAAGTGACAAGACAGGGGGTGAAGATGAGGATACATCAATTCTAGAGACTCAAGTAGTTGATGAAATTGACTATTACGCACCAATCAAAGGATGTAAACGGAATCTAGACATTGAAGGTCACGGGTCAAGTCAGTAAAGTTGTCTGTGTGCATATTATTTTTGCTCTTTTTTTTCAATTTTGTGTTGATTTTTTACAGTTAGTAAGAAGATGAAAGTTGATTCCAAAGGGCCATCTCATCACGCTGTCTGCTACATTTGTCGCCCAAAACCTAAGGCAGGTGCTCTTCTAATCCAAAAATGTATTGAATTCGGTGTTCCAGCAGGGCCGCTATTAGGCCAACTTAAGAGTGGAAAAGATGTTACGTTGCCGAACGGTAGCATTGTAAAAGCCGCCAGTGTCCGAAGTCCCGATGCGCCTCCTACGACTTTTATGAGTAAATTAAATAAGAAGAAGAGGACTAATTCGTCTTGATTTGTTAACCTAAAAAAATGGCTATTTATTTTCAGTTGTGGATTGTCCCACGGAAGACTACTTAGACTCTCTCCTGAATAATAAGAAGTTCAGCAAGCACCAAAAGGAAGATCTAAGCCAGAAGAACTTTGTTCACGTTGTTATCCATTTTACTCCGAAGGAAGTGCTTACCAACCCGCTATATATTGCCTGGATGGAAAAATTCAGAGTTTCTACTCAGCACATTATACTAAATACACTATGTGAAGGCATGGGCAGTGAGGCAGTTCACAAAGCCCAATTTAAGCTAAATCTGGTTGATAAGGAAATATTTCCACTTCTTAAGGACACAAACCGAAGTGATGGAAATGGTGGACCTATCAAGGATCTTCAATTTCCAATATTATATGCGTCCACTAATTCGAGGTTTAATCTGAGGCCGAATGTAGGCCAAGATTGTTCTGCAGAAGTGCGATTCGACGGAGATGACTTTGTTAAGGAGGTCTTGGACAATCCTGAATTTGAACCAGCTTTGGAAGAACTCAAATCGGAGTTATCCGACAAGAAAAATCAAGAAGGTGAGAGTGCTCGAGAATATCCTAAGCTTATCTTCCTCGGAACGGGATCGTGTATACCCAACAAAACAAGAAATACGAGCAGCATATTGCTTGATATTTCGTAAGTCCTCTATATTAATGTGCACAATTGATAATTGAATTCAATGATGTCAATGAATGACTTGTACGGAAGGAATCCTAATCTTTCTCCATCATTTTTGTCGCTGTTGTAGGCCTGATTCTACGATGTTATTGGATTGTGGTGAAGGGACATATGGACAACTCGTGAGATTTTTTGGTGTAGAAGTAGATCGAGTTCTAATACGACTCAACGCAATTTTTGTATCTCATCTCCACGCAGATCATCATCTTGGACTCATCAATCTGCTTCAAAGACGCAAAGCTGCCTTCAGATCTCAGAACTTGCCATTCTATCCTGTTTTTCTCGTATCCCCGCAACAAATTCAATCTTGGCTGTATCTGTATCACAAAACATTTGAGGCGCTTTCCCATTTGTATAAAATCATCCCCACGACGAGTATCTACTACACCAAAAGCTCCCTTGACACGGCAATGGAGGAACAGTTTTATAAGGCTACAGGACTTGTCAAAATTCAGACAGCTGCTGTTCATCACTGTCCTAACGCATACGGCGTGTCTGTTGAGGGCAACGGTGGTTGGAAGATAACGTATTCAGGGGACACGATGCCTTGTGATTCCCTGGTAAACTTGGGAAGGAACTCTGACCTGTTGATACACGAGGCGACAATGGAAGACGAGCTCAAGGATGAGGCATTGATCAAAATGCACTCCACGGTTTCTCAAGCTATCGAGATGGGGAAAAAGATGAATGCCAAATTCACAATGTTAACACATTTTAGTCAGCGTTACGCAAAAGTTCCAAAGATAAATGGAGAGATGGAGAGGACGGTGGGCATTGCGTTTGACAACATGTCGCTTCGTCTAGATGACCTCTGGAAGGTGCCTCTCATGTATCCGACCTTTAAAACAATGTTTGCAGAATACGTTGAGGACATGGAAAGCAAAACGGCTAAGAAATTAAGGCGGAGGGAGAGAGAGCTCAAGGACTCGTTGATTTAAGCAAATAAATTCAATCTATTTTAGACGTTTGAATTCACTTTTGCACAATTTGTTTCCTACGATCTTATATAGCCCTTAGAAAGCAGTTAGGTATACCAAATTAGCGTGCTTAATAGTTATTGCTCAATTCCCTAAGACAATACAAGGTAAGTTAACGTGCTGCATCTTGTTTACAAGTAGCTTGCATTTGCAGTTATGTATTCATTCATTACGCATGCGCATGACTCAGGTTTTGGACACGTATTTAAAAGCGATCTTGTGCAGTACGAGACGAAATGACGCCTTAATTTCAGTTTGTTGTGTGTGTAACTTTTAAGTTTTAAGCTATCGTTCAATTCTTAATTATCTGTTATTCAATTACAACAATAAATCGGAGGTGCCATCAGTCGGCATTTTTCTTTAAAAATTGGACACAAATTTCTAGGAACGGTAAATTAAACTGAAACGCTTTTATTTTAAATTATAAATTTGCAACATTTAATTAATTTTAGTTAGATAACTTTCATCATTTATGATCATTCGAAGTTCTTGAATTTTGAGGTTACGAATTCTTGCAATTCACAACTTTTCGCTTTAAAGAAGTTTAAAGGGGCGATTGGAATTGAGGCAGTTTGGGATGTTGTGATTTGAGTATTGTGAAATCTGGGGAGCAATCAATAAGGTAATTGCTCATCGGTAAAGGCAGTTAATTGTAAATTCACAATTAATTAAGTTTGGTGTTTTACAGTGAAAGTAAAAGTGTTGACTGACGCCTTGTTTTGCCTTGGGCTTTTACCCTCAGCCCACTTTCACAAGGGCAAAGAGAGCGTTGATTCAAAAAATCAAACATTACGCTCATCCCTTTCTTTTATCATAAAGATTGAGATTACCCTTTATCTTTAATCTCTGTCTTTAGTTAAATGATTCTTTCTTAAATTATTCATTTTGAATTAACAAAGATAGTGTCAGAAAGTTAATTAATTAACTCAACAGTCAATCCTACACCACCTGAGTCGGCTCCACAGATTCGGAGACTCCGATGGCGAAGGCTGTCAAGTCTGTGCTGAAAATTATCAGCTGTGTTGTATTATGATAAAAACGATTCACTTTATTTTTTTTGTACTACTCTACCGGTACAGTATACCGATGTGAATCACCGGAGGAGCGGTCCTTGAGGAACAAGTAAAAACTGGGGCCGGGGCTGTGATCGATTACCGATATGTAAACTTCACGAATGCATATAGGCAGCGTCAATTACTTTTAAGCCGTAAGTTTAGATTATTTAAAGCCTTAGCCAAAAGTGTTATTGCTTTGCCGTAGATGTATAGAAACGATAACACCGTTGTATTTTATGTTCTAAAGGTATCTACACTGCGACAGTTACAATGGAGAGAAGTGATTCTGATGAACATGAACGAAAGCTCCGACGGCGTACTAAGACCTCTACTAACCGTTTTCCTGACACCTCAAGCTCATCTCGGGTATCAGCAAATGAAGATCGTTGTGGACGGGTAACAGTTTCCCGAGCGAGAAAGTCGCTTAACTTTGATAGCCAACAATCTGGTCAAGCTCCAAGCATTGGCTTCAGCCCTCCATTTGACGAAGCGGCCTCATTCTCACATGGTCTTGATTCTCGAATTGCCATGGACCAGGAACCGATATCACATAACTATAACACTGTATCTCACAATGAAGACTTCTGGTCCAATCCAGCCTCACCACCACCAGATTCAAGTTTTTCATTATTCGGCCTCCCGTTCGCGGGGGCCTTCTCTGCCGCTCATAAGCACAGACGATCCCAACGCCTAGTCCAAAAATCAGCAATTTCTTTGAAGGATGCCAAAATAAATCCACTACATTTAAGTGTTACGAGCGATGACAGTGGATTGGGTCCAACGCCTCCCTCGAGTCAAACCATCACTGGTTTTGATCTCAAACCACCTTCCAGTGTTACGTCTGTCGATACCATAAGTATTGCGTCTTCAGATTATGGCACACTTTCAGAAGAGTCATTCGGTGGGCAATCGCGAACCACAAGAAATTCGTCCAAACTATCTGCGGCTCATGTGAATCAGTCGCAACATCATTTCATGCTTTCGCCGGGTTATATGAGCGATATTAATGAAATAGTTGATAGCTCTCCGACAAGCCCCGAAAATTTATTGCATCTTGGACCGGAACTATGGGATGATGAAGCAGTAAACCCAAAATCTCAACCGTCAGACGTAGTTTTAGTTTTAGATGAATCGGAAAGCTTGCAAGGGATCCTTGTGGAGAATACGACTACAGCAAGCGGGGCTAATTCTAGCTCTTATCTTGACATTTCCAATCTTGGAGGAACTAAGGAAGTTGGAGTAAAGTGGCTTTCGGACAAAGGCGTCCAAATTGTTATTCCACTTGAAGGAATTCAGCTACCGGAAAAGGCCGACCCTGCAATTATTGTGCAAGCTCAGACACATCGAGAACTACCTAGGTCTACTCGACGTCTGCGACGCCACCGATTGAATTCCCATGAGGAAGAGCCTTTTAAAATTACAACAAAAAATGAGTGCGAGATATTAGAAGAGTGCTTTCTAAGGAATGGGCTTCGACTAATTGGAGCAAGTGATACTGTCACTCTACATCCTATTGGTACGAAATTTTGTGCATTATATCCAGCGGTCATTAGCATTCCACTTACTCAACTTCCTGCCGCTGGAGACCATGTTTACTGCCTACAAGCAAAAAGCGAACAAGAGTTCAACAAAAATGAAGATCCTTGCCACACTTGGACCCTAGTCGAAGGGACTACAATGACGTTGGAGGGTGGAAGACTGACTTTTGAAACATATGAACTATGCTCCTATGTCGTTGTCATACGCGAACAGATAATAGAAGCACAGAAACAAATCCGTACCAGAATTGGGGGGAAATTATTTATCCAGGAAGTTCCTTGGATTGAAATTGAGTTTCCAAGAGGTGCACTTCGTGAAGACATAACTGCCAAAGCCCAAGTCTTTCTTGATACAGAAATGAGCGTTTGTGAATTCCTTAAATTCAAGAAGTTACAATGTAATCGCCCAGTTGGTTTTCTGGCTTCTCCAATTGTGATGCTCGAGCCACACGGATTTAATTTTCTACCAGATTTAGTCCGGGTAGATTTACCGATTCCAAACTACGATGAAATTCAAGCTTTGTTTGGTCATACCGCTAAGCTTCAAGTCTGGCAGAGTTGTACTGGGCAGCTAGAGGAGACTGCATGGGAGAGGATTGATGTTACTCCTAGCTTGCGGAGAGTGAAGCATCTTGGAAATCAGGTTCAAACGGTCGCAAGTTTTAAAGTGGCCCATTTCAGCTTTTTCAAAGTAGTCTGGGATTTGATTTCGGCGAGTTTATATGAGGCTCGTGTTGGGATGAGCTATTTTCATTCATTTGTGTCGTTTTCGATGAAATGTCAGGCCAATATGGAGGAAGCAACTGCATCCGCTATGGAAGGAGGAAGTCGGTTTGCATTAGAAGTAATCTGTTTCAGAAGCGATAAAAAACTACCAGAACAAACGAACTACTGTCACAAAGTCGGAGCATCAATGAAGCCTAAATTAGTGCGCCCCGGAAGAATATTTGTTCGACTCAAGAGCTCGTATTTTGATGCTGACGAAGCCGCTGGAGAAGATCCCGAATTAGTTAAAGAAGAGTCGGATTTTCGTGGAAGAGATTTTGAAGTGCAATATTGCTGCAAGTAAGTTTAAAATCACATGACAGCTAAATCAGAATAGCCAATTTCTTTTCATTGTTCGAAATTATTTAATTGTTCTTAACAAATACGTGTAGGTTTAAAGCAGATAAAAGCATTGATCGTGGTCCGTTTGGCAAAGTAATTGTTGACAGACAGAAAGGGGGAAAACCAGGAGAGAGACTATTTGAATTCAATCTTCAAAAGGTGAGTAATAAATAAATTAACTAATTTATTGCTATAATTGAACGGGATTCATTTTATCAAGTTTCGAGTAGTGCCGTAGTTTAATTTCGATTAATTTTTCCCCATGCAAAATTAAAGCCTTTTGTAATGAATCATAAATGGATTGTTGTATTTAATTAGTCAGGCCACGAAGGAGAAAAAACGCCAGGGGGAGCAGACGACCGATGGAGCATTGTTGCATTGCAAGAACTTGCTTCTGCGCTCTTTATCCTAGACGGTGAAAATTGGAAACTTTTTGCTCAACATATTGGGTTTACAAAGCAAGAAGTCAAGAAACTCCTCAAGGTACTTACTTACTTAGACCATTTTCTATTGATATTTATTATTTTGCAATTCGCATAAATATAA
Source organism: Bilobella aurantiaca (assembly GCA_021029175.1). Lineage (NCBI taxonomy): Eukaryota > Metazoa > Arthropoda > Collembola > Poduromorpha > Neanuridae > Bilobella > Bilobella aurantiaca. The sequence goes on from VYYI01000446.1 coordinate 28,138, forward strand.
GCTTTGTGTTATAAGTACTATAATTTATGATGTTCAGAATTCTGAGAATCCATTTCTGGCAATGGTAAACATGTATCAAAAGAGAGGTGGGACTCCGAACGAATTTGTCCAGGGGCTCTATGCAGTCAATCGAGAACTTAAAATTAACGGCGGCGCTTCACCTTGTTCAAGTCGACAATCAAGGTCATCCACTGGCTCTTCCGGGAGAGGCTCAATGACGGGCCCGGACAAGTATAGAGGAGGGATTGGAACTGGAAGTCTGGGGAGCGATTCGGATACTTCTGGTAGGAATATCTCTTGATTTATTTAGATTTTAGTTACTGCGTGCAGGGGGAATTCTCTTAAAAATAACTGTTGTTTCTCATCCATGCCAATAGGTACCCAGTTCTCAAGAGACTCTGGTCTAGCAGGACAATCGAAGAAACGATCAAATCCAAGTGTCAATCGAGGGTCCACTTCTTCCAAGGCAAAGCGATCGCGAGCACGGTCACCTGCGGCGGGAGATGAGGGCGATGAAGAGAGTTCGGACAGTTTGAAGGCTTCGGGAACAGAAACTGATGAAGACATTGGGTCGAACGGTGTTCCAGTTTCATTGGGAGATATTGCCACATCGGAAGCGAATGCATCTTCCATAAACAGAAGGTTAGTTTGACTTGAATCGATCAAACACGTTTATTAGTACGGCCGTTCTATTTGAAATGGGCATTATAATTCAAGACTTTGTTGTGTAGAAATGATGCAACCAAGCTTGAAACGTCATTCTTATGGGAAATTTCCGGTCAAATGGAAACAACTGTAAACTGGAAGAGTCTTGGGCGAACACTTTGGCTGGAAGAGAACATTTTAATTAACATCGAAGTGGCACATCGACTCAGCGGAATGCGGGAACTGTTCTACCAAGTACTAATCCAATGGAGAGAAAAATATCCTAAGAGATGTAACTTCGGAACTCTTTATGCTGCACTAAGGAAAGAAGGTATGAATAACGTGGCTAAGGCAATGATGACAATCAATAGAAACAATTGAGAAAACCATTTCCAAGAAGTCACCATTTTCTTGCCCATTATAATTTATTCTAACACCTGATCTGTTCTATCAATAACTTAATATTTCGGTGAGCGGGCGGCTATAGATCTTTATCCACATCCAGTATTTAGGCTAGGCATAGGCATTGTAGGTCTTGGTCTGGTATTTATTTCAGCTTGTATTGGACAAATCGTAGCATGTTATTTCGTTCACTCTACCAGCTAATGATGATTCTAAAGCCTTGTTTTTTGTAATTATTTAAATTACGTATATATGATGATTATACTAACTTATATGACGTTATTTGTACATGAAGTTAGGCAGTCGTTTTCTACAATGTCGCTGTTAGCTAAAACTGAAGATCCCTAGGTGTTGATAATGTAAATAAGCGTCAAAAGCGTCACTCACGAATTACAGTGTACTACGCATTGTCCTGTGATTTTTAGAGTAGAATAAAAATACTCAACAAATTCTTTAAGTATTAAAATGATGATAATTAAAATGTTATTCATGAAAGCAAATATCTAAATAAAACGTTTTAATATTTTAATCGACGAGCCAGAAATTATCTTATTTTGCCAAGGTTCGTAAACGTAGGTTAGGTTGTACAATGCACAAGTGAAATTTACTGTTCATGTTTACCAAACGATTGGAAGAAAATCAATTCGAGTTTATCTCCTCTGTTTTAATTTGAGAATTAATATGTATAATAATAATAAAGACCATTATTATTTATTGAAATATAATTATTGTAGGGTTCGTGATGTGTTGGATTCCTTGTCTATCGCCCTAGAGCTTTGGCTTCCTTTTTTGCTTCGGCAGCTGCTTCTTTCGCTTTCTTCTCGTCTTCCCGTTTTTTAGCCGCTTCCTCGCGTTGTTTTCGAACTAAAGCAAGACGAGCCAAATCTGCTCTTGCTTCATCTGTCTTCCCTTCGGCATGGAGCTTCTGGTAATGTGCTTTCGCTTTCTGACGATCCAATTCTTCACGTTCGCGACGGGAAAGTTCAGGCTTAGCTGAAGGAGGGGCGAAAGAAACTTTGGCTGAGGATCCTCCGGAAGCTCCACCAGGTTCTCCGGAAGGTCGACTCAAGTCGTCTCCCTCTTCTCCATCTTCCTTGACAACTTCCTTAAGTTTTTTAGGCTTACGAATAATTCGATTGGGATTTTCAATTTCAATGAGTCCTTCAACGCCTTTCTTCTTTCTCTGGGAATGAAAAATAGGTGTCACTCATCATGATCAATTAAAACAAAATTCAGTGAGTTTCTAACATTGACGTCCTCCGAGTCTGACTCATCTTCTGAAGACCCCGACTCTTCATCGTCATCGGTGGGCTTTTTGACAGCGGCGACGGGAACAGTTTCTTCTTCCTCTGAAGATTCCTCCTCATCGCCCTCTTTCCTGTTCTAAACGATTACCATATGCCTATTTTGTATAATATTCAACGACTATTTCTTTAACTTTAGTATTATTGACATACTCTCCACTTATTTCGCTGCTCTTCCAATTCCTTCTTCCTTTCTCGCTCTAAATCATCGGGATTCGTAAAGTGACGGCTCTTGCCTTTGTGATTCACGTATTTTCCTAGAACACAAGCTTAAGTTATTCGTATCTCGGCTCTTTTCAACTACATATAATATCAATTTCGAAACGAGACGATGAAGAACTGAAGAAACCCATTCGGAAGAAGACAAATCATTCTTTAATAATCATTGAAATCACGAAATGAAATTGAAATCACCTCTTGGCATCGTGGTGGGTGATGGAACAGTTGTCTTAATTAACCGGAAGTGGCTGAAATTCAACAATAATGTATGTTCCGAGGAATATCAATATGGAGTAAATAATAATGTACCTTTGGATATTACACTTCTTTCCGTTGGTCCGTCGGTGATGGTATTGCTTGGAAGGATTTATTGTTTGTAGCACTTAATGGTCTTCTTCCTAAATTTCGGGTAACTATAATTGGAAATGCAGCATCCAGTAATTCAGTGATTAGTAATTACTAATTTATCAGTCAAACAAAATTTAGGAAAACGAGGTGGAAATTGATTTGAGAGATTTATTGGGTTGAAGTAAGTGTGACATGCAAATATTGTAACCACGTCTACCAAATTGAACCGTCCGTCCGTCCGTACGGCTTTTAAAATTAAATTAAAATAAAACAATAAATATACTATATTATTTTTAGCTAAACGGTATAATTTCGGTATGGTGGAAGCAGGCTTGTGTCATCCTCCTGGAGTATACTCATATGAGTCGTCCTCCTGTCCTCATATGCTCCAACTCCAGGAGGATGAGGATATGAGGTGTGAGGACAGACAGCTGAGAA